>PVJO010000012.1:297964-488233 GCA_004026905.1 Hystrix cristata
GGGAAAAAATGGTAAAGTGTAGTTACACTTGTTGCAAATAGGGAGGGGTGGGTGAATGGAAGGGAGGGGAGGGGAAGGGGGGAAGAGGGGGGAAAACCAAGATGTATCATGTACAGGTACAAAATAACCATGTTGATTATGAACATTATGTATACAATGTACCAATACATGTTCTTGGTAAAAAATAATAAAAAAATTATAGTTTAGGAAATATGAAGCACATTAAAATATACTTAGAGCCTAAAATATCTTTCTCTCTTCTTGAAGAATTTTTTTCTTCAAATTTTATTTCTTTCATATTTTCCTTCCCACCCCTCAATCTTTACTAGTATTACTATTAAGCTTTATTAATTTTTAAATATTAAATTAGCTCAATGCTCTTATTGCTGAATTCTTTCTGTTATTAATGGTGGTACTGTTGTTGGATTTAGTAGATATTTACTGTATGTTAATATTTAGTTTGCCTTTGTCTTAGTTACTTCCTCATTGCTGAGACAAAATGCCCAACACCCAAAGTTTAAAGAGGAAAGGTTTATTTCAGCTCACAGTTTGCAGAGGTTTCAGTCCATAGTTGGCTGGTTCCAAAGGAGGGTAGCATGAAAGGGGGAAATACAGAGGAGAAACAGTCCATGGTGTGGCAGGGCAGGTGGAAGGCAGCAAGGAGCAGCAGCAGCAGGATGAGCAACAGGCCTGCTTTTCCTCTCTCCCTTTATATTCCATCCAAGCTCTAAACTTATTGATTGGTGCCACTTACACCCAGGGTGGAGCTTCCACTATCCATACCTTTAACCCCAGTATCACATCCTTAATCCACATTCACACATCTTAATCTGGCCACCTTCAAAACTCCCTACTTATGACCATGTGAGGCTCTGGAGGGACATTTATATACAACCCTTAATGACCTTTGTGTCTATATTATAATTACAGACCTTTTTTTAGTTTATTGAGGGTGGTTCAGTGGTAGATTTTATTGACTCTTATGGTATTTCAATATTAGTTTGTCTTTGATTCTATTATTGTTTTATTGTTGGTGACTTTGTTGCTATTGCCACATTGGTATAGTTGTTAAAAATGAACACTAAAAGAAAGATAGAGTCTAACAAATGGTTCTGGGAAAACGGGCTATCCACATGCAGAAAAGAGAATCCAGACTCATATGTCTCACCATGTACAAACTACAATCAAAATGGATCAACAATGTAGATGTTAAAGGAGAAACACTTAATGTTGGAAGACAAAACAGGTAAAACTCCTGAAGACAGAGGCATAGGCAAAGACTGTCTGAAAAGAACCCCAGTAGCATAAGAAATAATGTCAAGAGTCCACAAATGGAATCATATCAAATCAACAAGCTTCTACACAGCAACAGCAACCACCAAAAATGAAGACCAGCCTACAGAATGGGAAAAATTCTGCCAGGTATTCCTCAGACAGTGGACTAAGGTCTAGAATATAAAAATAATGAGAGAGAGAGAGACAGAGAGGAATCATTAGTTCCTATTATATTCTTTATTTTTTGTGCCTAAAACTAATTCTCTTTTCCTCTCATAGTCTCAAATTATATACATTGAAAAAATCAAATTTATCATCACATGTGAATATATTAATTTGAACCATATATAATTGCTATTTGTTAAGAAAAAAAGCAGAGGAATATTGCCAGTGGCACATGTAATTTCTGTAATTAGAACACACAAGCCCAGAAATTACTGACAATAACTTGTGCAGAACCATTGTACTTTACTTTTATTTTGCATCTACTTATTTTCCCCACAGCTGAGCCTAGTGCTATTGACAGTTTAGTAAGTGTTGTCAGATTGGTTAAATAGGCTGTGGAACTCCCTTCCAAGTGGTTGAGCCAAATATAGAGATACAAAAAGTGTTTAGCCATCATGGACAAACCATAAACAAAGCAGTGTCCGTGTGTGTGTGTGTGTGTGTGTGTGTGTGTGTGTGTGTGTGTGTGTATTTGGTAGAAGTTTGAATAAAGAATTGGAATGAAGTGGGATTGAGATTCAGGGCTAACATTGAGAAAACTAAGTACAAATTTTCTATACAAAGACACACTGGAAGAAACATGGTGAAATATTTTTTGTCTCAAGACAATCACTGTTCTAGTACACACCGCTAATCAGTTCTTTCTGAGCTTAACAAGCTAATTTAAAAAAAATACCTACACAGTGCATCAAACTGATTCTGATGTGTGCTTTGTGATGAATGGGGTCAATACCCAGAATCCTCATCACATCCAAAACAGCAGGGAGGAAAGAATCAAGACTGTGTTAGATGTGGTCCCCAAATTGAAACACAGTCGAGATGAAGATGTCAGTTTTAGAAAGCAAGAAGAATTTATCTGTATGGACTTCTGAAGCAATAAGTAAAGCGCAAGTATTCTTTTATATGTAGACGTTTATCCCCCCGCCCCCACCCCCCACACCCTGGTTAGGGCTTCCAGACCAAATCTCTTACGATGTCAAACTTTTTCAAGAGACCGAAATATGGGAAAAGAGGGTTCTCTAAACTCCATAATACTGACTAGAGGAAATGGAATTTCTGATAGCCTAGGAAAGAAAACTCTTTTTTCTTTGCTGGACTCTTTTAAAGACCTACATCTGAACTTTTTTAAGGGATAAAATGCTCTATCCTTGTGTTTTGTGTTGTTCCTTGCTGTGCGTTGACCTCTTTGTATAACGGGGCAAATGTTTGAGAGTGTGAACAGCAGGTACGGGTGTGTCTTCTTGGTACAACTGGAAGATGAGTTTGAGTTTAAGGCAGGAGGTTAGACATGGGGAGAATAAACACAGATTACATATTTAGGCATACCTGTTTTGAAAGTTGGCCTCTCTCTTTTTTTAGCTGGGTGACTTTGGGTAACTTATCTAACTTTTCTGAGGCTGTGTTTTAATCTGTAAAATTGGAATAATAATAGCAATGTGTCATAATGATTGAAAGTAAGGTAAAACATGTAAAGCCTTTAACATGGTGTCTGACATGTACTGAGCGCCTACGAAATGGTGTATTAGTCAGCTTTCCATCATTGCAACAAAATACGAGAAATAATCAACTTATTAGAAAGAAAGATTTCTTTGGCTCACAGTTTGAGAGGTTTAAGTCCATGATCGGTTGGGCCTGTTGCTTTTAGGCCTGTGCTGACCCTGCATATCACAGTGACTGAGCATGACTGAGGAAGCTGCTCTCCACCACAGCCAGGAAGCAAAGAGAGGAAGAGAGCAGCGTCTCATGGTCCCTTTGAAGGGCCGCCCCCAATAACCTACCACCTCCCAGTAGACTGCCCTTTTCAAAGGTTCCACCACCTTCCTTTCCACCAGGCTTAGGACTCTTTAGGGGAAATTTAGGTCAGAACTATAGCAAATGGCAGCAATCTATAACACAGGAGAGTGTCCAAAGTTTACACTAATTTCTTAAATATCTCAAAATAACTTGAAGGAATTTGAAGGTTCCAAACTCACACACACACACACGTGCACACACACACACACACACACATACACACACACACACTGCTATCCACCCTGATTTGGTCATTATACATATATACATATATCAAATTATCACATTCCACCCCATAAATATGTATAGCTTTTATAGGGCAATTAAAAATAGTCTTTTTTACTACAGCTTAATTTTCCAATCTTAGGGACTCCAGCAGCTCATAACTTCCAGGGACTGAGGTAGATACATTCCACACTAAGAAGACCCCAGTGAAGGTAAGTAGAATGAAGGCTGTTGGGGGACATGAGCATCAGGAAGAAGCTAAGCCCCAGATGGAGGCCCAATTTTACACTTAGGTTCTCTCTTGGCCTACTACTGAGCCCATCCACTGTATCTGGAAACAGTTTTCACATTTAACTTCAGAAAAAGTATTTCCCTTCTTTTCAGCTCAGCCTTTCCTTTAAATTTTCTCATAGACTCTCTCTAGCCTTCCACTGGTTATCAAAAATAAACTCTCGCTCTCCAGTACAGTAGTGCATGTCTTACTTCTGCTTTGGAAACATGATCCACGTTTGCTGACACTTATGGCCCTTTCTCTCTTCAGCATTAGCCTTGAGTCCTTCTTGAATTGATTAAATGTAATTCTACCTTTGCTAGTCCCAAGGCATTATTGTCACGAGTGGGATCCAATCTGCTGAACTCTTCCTGAATTTATTATTTGAGGGAATGAAAGAAAACAGTTTTTGCCCTTAATTAATCCTCTGTTTAAAATTAGAAGACAAGTGGCTTTTCCTCTAACCTTATGCTTATCTATTTAATTAGCTTCATCCATCCACATTCATCCATCCACCCATCCATCTATCCACCCATTAATAAATATTTAGCGATCATTAACTCTGTGTTAGGTAATTACCCTAGTTCCTGAAGCTCTAGCTGAAGTCAGACGAATGTCTCTGTTTTCATAGAAGTTGTAAAATTGGCTACAAAGACTGATCTCGCTAAGGGTATTGACCACTGCATGTCTAAATATAGTTTACACTCCCCTGATTTCTTATTTCATTTTTTTTGTCACTTAAGCATTTCTTTGTACTTTTAATGAATGTTTTTCTTTTTGAAAAAAATGACACCTGTTTATGGCAATGAACCAGGAAATCACAACTACAGTTCATAGACAGTGCTGTGAAAAACATCACACTCCATCAAGAATCACATCAACCCCTTTCCTCTTTATTCATTCAAAAGACAGTCCAATGTTTCTTTACCTTGTATAATGAAAGTAGCTGAAAGGGTATCAGTGTAAAATATTTTATGACTATTCATGGTCTGAAAGTTTATGTCCTCTGCTAAAACCGTATATTGAAATACAAACATCCACAGTGATCATGATAGAAGAGGAAGCATTTGGAGGGCATTCATGAGATATATCCTCCATGAATGAATTACTGAATTTATAAAAACACAAGAAAACATCTCTCCCTCTCTCTCCTCCTCCTGACCCTCCTCTCTTCTCTCCCTGTCCCTCCACCCTCCTCTCCTCTCTACCATATGAAGATACACCAAGAAGATAGCAGTCTGCCACCAAGAAAGTGGGCCCTCACTAAAACTACATCTGCTGGCACCTAGACCTTGGAATTCCTCACCTCTAGAACTATGAGATTTAAATGTTTGTCATTTAAACAGCCAGTATATGGTAAGTTGTAACAGCCTGAACCGACTAAGGACAATGCCATAAAAATACATTTTTTAAAAAAAATCTATTTAGTTTACATAAACAAAACCATATTTTGTTTACATTTTCTGAGGCATTGATTTAGTAATGAAACCTATAAAATCTGGCTCTTCGACCTTTCTCACAAATGTACCTTCAGTAAAATATAAGTCCCTCGAGGTCAGGGACTTGGTCTATTTTATTCACTGCTATATTCCCAGAGCACTAGCTGCCTGGCATATAAAACTTATTTCATACATTTTGTTGTACAAATGACTGACCGAATGAATATATACCTGTTGCGAAAGTAAAGTCATCAGAATTTTAGAAAATTATACTTATTTTCTCTTTTGTGAACAGCTATATGTCACATCAAGTTTCTATCAATGATGTGCACTTGGCGGTCTTCCTGTTAAATTTTCACCTTCTGGACAAGAATGCAGTTCCTGTGCTATTGGGAAAGGAGTCCCTTGCAGTACTGCAAGTTTTTCTTTACCAAGATTGTGCCAACCAAATGGTACAGTGAGTGCATCATGCGTTAGTGCTTCTCTGTCTGTCTTAAAAAACTGTTTACAAACACACAGAATAATGCCATTGAAATCCAAATCCTCTGTATCATCAAATACTATCTGATACATAAATTCTTACTTCAGTTTTGTCAGCATCTTCAGTAACTGAAGTTTTTTTTTTTTTTTTCTTGTCTAGCTAAAACATTTCCAGTCCCTTCCTGAACATGACACAGTTTTACATCCTATCCACAACCTTGTCATTTTCCTACCAGTTTACTCTACCAGTGGTTCCTGGTAAAGGAATATTCTCAAAGGTCATTTTCAGATAATGTGAGTTCAGTTCTTGAAGAGGAATCAAGCCAGCTTCGGTAGGTGGTTTGAGTGCGCGTGTGTGTGTGTGTGTGTGTGTGTGTGTGTGTGTGGTGACACCCAGACTGCAAGATTCTAGAGGCCCAAGACTGAGGATGTTCTCAGGGGAAGAGAGCATGACGGTCAAGTTTCTGTCTTATTATTTATCTTTTTTTGACACTCTGGTAAAAAATGTTCATCCCTGGGAGGAGATTTCAGGTCATGAGTTCATGATCAGAGAAAACAGTGAAGTTTGGATATTAGCACTGTTACATACTTTACTTCTTTTTCTTTCCTGTTCTCTATATTTCAAACTTGTTAAAAGCATTCCACTGAAGAATGAGACCACAGTGTCTGGTGGACCTCCCAAATCTGGGGGTAACACTTGCTTCAGGTGCTGGATGACCCACGAAAAGTCTTTTCCAGGGATTAAGTGTCAACTCCTGTCATCTCCAGGAAGAGATATCAGTAGTGTGTCCTGAAAGTGGAACAATCAAAGCCATATGGAGTAACTCATCATTTGTTTCCCCATTAATTTCAATGGTGATGGTTGAGTCTTAAAACCAAATATGACAACCTGACTTTTTAACCCTCAGAATTGAAGCCAGCTATTTGAGGAAGGTTATGGAGCTTCAGACAAGAGTATAGACTGTCTGTGAAAATCACACGAAGATATTCTGAGTACTTTTCACATCTTCTCACAAAACTTGATCAAAAACATGGAAAAAAAATAAAACTTTTGTGATTCAATTTCAAGTATTTCTTTAAAGGAGCCTCTGAAGATGGTCCACGAGTACTTCTATTAACCACTTTCAAGCTAATGCTCCCAAAGTGTGATGTGATCTCACTGTAGTTTTTTTAATCTGTTTAAAGGTATAGAAAAGAAGAATAACTATTGAATAGGATATTTAAAATGAAAAACTGGACACAAACTGTGCTGTCCACTTTGAAATCATATAAAAAGCAGTAATGTGGATGGCACTATATAGCAAAAAACTGACTGATAGGCCTTCTCATTGAAGATAATGAAAATCCAACTGTGCGTGCTTGTCGGGGCCTCTTTGAAAATTCTGCATTTCTTCTGTACAGCCTCAAGCACACTTGTGTCTGATGGCCTTAGCTGACACTGTCCCAGTCTTGCAGGAAATGCTGGAGGCTCACTATTTATATGCCAGGACCACATATCCCCAGCACCAGTGTATAGCACAGCAAGAGAGAACTGTGATTTTCTTTTCTTATTGTTGCTGTTGAAACTATAGAGGATTAAAGATTTCCCAAAGTTCAATCTAGGTAATCTGCTCTATAGGATTAACTCACTGTACAACTTCCTGGCATATATTTGTTTCAAAAGAAAAATAACAGATTTCAAATCTCTAAATCTGGAGGTAACATTTGTTTATTGAGCCGATAACATCACTGACAACTTGTGAGTGTGTACATGTGTGCGCTTTCTACATGTTCTTGGGTTATCTGTATGAGAAATCTCTAAATGAAAATTGAAAAAAAACTAGTTTTTCGCAAACTATAATTACTTTAATTACAGGATAATTATATAAATAATGCATTTGAATGTAGGTTTCAGTTTTCTTTGTTTTCTAAATATCATCTTTCAGTGTTTTCAGATGTGTAAACAGGAAACATTTAAGTTTAGATGAAGAGCAGGTGAACTGCCTATGATACAAGGAGAGACAATCAAAAGATGATTAGGCTATTGAAAATTGCCTAACTAGGTGCTAATTTTTAAGTGAGCAGGTGTACTTAGTCATTATAACTTTAAAATGAAAATATATTTGAATTAAACCAACACCCCTCCACCAACAACATTAAAATAATATCAGAGGTCTGACTGGTACTGACTTAATCCAGCAAAGGCAAAAGATGTGGCACTTCAGTGAGGCAGTAGCCAGCCTGTTCTGGGCAAGGAGGAAACAGTGAGTTTCTAAAGAAATACTGAATCGTTTTCACACCACTTTATTGACTTCCTTAGAATGTGACTCAAAGATCATTAAAACGTTAAAAGATTAATATTTTAGTTACTGTTAAAAAATAATTAACTTTGCATAGAAATTGTATGAAGTAAGAAAGACCTTGTAATTACCATGGGTGGAAATCAATTGGTGTTTTTCCCCTTCCATTCAGTTGTTTTTCTTGTTGCTGCCGACATGCACCAATGCATTCTTAGCTTCTTGTGTGGAACACATAAAGATCTGATTCTGAGGCAAAAGGAGACAGTAAACTTGTGACTAAAGTATGAACATTAAATTTCAAGGTAGTGTGACATACATAATACTTATTTAATTCACATATGGCTGCTCCTGAAATTGAAAGCTCAATTTTCATAAAAAATTAATGCAACCAAGTAAAATAAACTTATATAGTATTTGCAATGGGACCATTTTAGATCCATTAAACACTATGGAAGAATGTAAAATGTTTCTTGGTATGCAGGTGATGTTCAGGACATTTAGCAGCTTAATAAATGTGTCTTTAGTGCACAAAATTACACTTCAGTGATCTGAAAGAGTTTAAAAGTGTATGAAAATAGATGATATACTGTCACAAACTCAAATACACAGTAACACAATCTGCATTCTATAAACCATTTGAGTGGGTGTGAGGTGTGATATAATCAACTTCTGGCTATGTTTAGTGAACTTTTAAATGACAATGATGTCATCCTTTGACATCCCCACCCCATCTGTTCTCCTTAACCCAATATGGATTTTCTATTCATAAATTTGCTTCCAGCTTCACACTACAAGTCATGTGACAGTTAAACCGGATCCTTAACTAGATTGGCCTGGGAGCTGCCTGGGCAATTAGTAAAGCGCACTTCTGCATGTATCTGAATGGATGCTGGAGGCATAACTTTGGGTACTGTACATCTGGTCCTTGGCCTCTTCCTCTCTGGTGCTGTTCCCCTGCTCGGGTTCCTGGCCACCATGAACTGAGCAACTTTGCTCGCCATGCCTTTCCACTATGATGTTCCTGCCTTGGAGCCAGCCAACCATGAAGGGAAATCTCTGAAACTATGAGCCAAATAAACCTCTCCTTTAAATTGTGGGTATCAGGTATTTGTCTGGCAACAGGAAAGTGACTAATACAGGTGGGCTCTGCTCTGGCATGCACCACCATGGTCTTTACTGCGGGAATCATTAATTGCTTCAAATTTTTGTTCTGTGGTGATATGCACAGTACTGTGGGACTTCTTGGTGTCCTACCCTACTATTTCTGTCTTGTCACAAGAGGAATTGCATTTGAGTCCACCTGTGTTATGTAGATACACTACATATGCAAAAAAAAATTATGGAAAAACATCTCAAAAGTCTAGGGAATCATGTCTATTGGAAATCATAGGTCCTTTTCTGTAGCTCCACAGAAGAGTTTGATGGAAGAACAAATCCAGACAGTATAAACTACAATTTTGAGTAAACTGAGGCTGAAAAAGATGAAGATTATGCCCCAGTTACATTGGTCTAAAATTTTTTCCCATGGTCAAAAATTTGCGTCATGAACACAAGCAAGGAAATCACAGAATTTGGTGTGGGTAGACTTTAGTGGCAATAATTCCCATGTGGCACACATGAGTCACTTTGTGTTTAACACCACGATGTACTATATCCTGTAGGTACATATAGAAAATGCTAAGTGATTAATACGAATCGACTAAACGGCATTTTCTTACCTCAATCAATGCCTGTCTGTTGTTGGTACATCCAGGGCTGTCCTGTAATATACAATTGTAACAGATATGTTGTATGAAAGAATGAACAAAAGGAAATCATCTAAAATGATTCTTTATCTATAGGAACTCTTATTTTCCCTACTACTATTATTTGACCTCTCTTTATCTCTCTCCTACCTTTCCTCTTAACATTGTAATACTGTCAGGTTTAATCAGTTTTTTCCTTCCCCCTCTCTTCTCTCTAACTAGTTCAATGTAGGGCCTCTGGGATTTTCATTCTCACTCAATGCAATTGACAGAATATTTGACAAATTAGGAATTTTCTAAAATATCCATGAATCTTACTTTAATACTTTGTGTGCTCAAACACATTCTTAACATTGTCTTTGACCACAGAAAGGATAGATTGTGCAAAATGATTTTTTTTTTTTTTTTGGTGCTGGGAATTGAACTGAGGGCCTTGTGCTTGCAAAGCAAGCACTCTAACCACTGAGCTAAATCCCCAGCCCCAGCAAACTGAATTTTTAAACTTTTATTACTTATCACTTACATATTGAACATTGAATTAATTTTAATAAAGAAGTAAAACAAGTACTCATGTTGTTCCTGACTTAAAAATAAATAAATAAAGCTTAAGCTCAAAGAGGTTAAATGCTCTGACAAGATAACACACCTACTAAGTACTAAATTTGGAGACTCGCACCATGGTCCTTCTGTATCATGCAATATTATCACTATGTTTCTCTTTAAAATGGGAAAGTACAATTCTCAAATACACTGACAACAGTAAAACAATAAAGGAAAAGAAAGTGACAACACCTGGTTGTAGGCAAGAGATAAAAGTATTCATCTCATGTTACTGATTTTCCGGGTTCCATCAGTAAATTCGATAAGATCCTCAGAGATGTGAACTTAGTTTGTATTTGTTTTCCCTGTGTGGATTTGCCCTTCTCGAGTTATACATCTTTTCCTTCAACTTTCATTGAGATGACTTGGAAGAAATTCATACTAAGATCACATTTTTTCTGGTTATGCGTTGGTGAAAACATACCTTAGACTCACAAACACATTTATTTTTTCTTCAAGCACTGATCACTTTCTGAATATCTGACTATGAGAATAACAAACCCATTGAATTTTCTCCTTTTGTAGATTACTTTCCACTCAATTTTAATCATTTTAATTAGAAAATATCTCAAATCTTTTTAGAAAAAGAAATGTGAAATACACATAAATGGCTTTATTTATGTGACTCTGGTGTCTGCTGTCACGCTGTCTCCTGTAGGTCGACTTTATTTTGCCACTTAGGGAACTAGTATTCCAACTAGGTGCTTGTGAAATTCACACAGGGCATTGATCTATAATTATCGGGTTCAAATTTTTCAGTAGAGATTTGAGATATTTCCCGGAGGATGTTAATGTTACGTCTGGAAAAATCATTCTCTCTCCTTTTCCCTCTCACTTGCTAGTTCAATATCACTCTCATTTTGTTAAGAGGCACTGGTACCTCTTCACACAGACCCAGAACAACAGCCTCCACCAAAAAGTAGATTTCTCAAAAGTTTTTCCTAGCAAAAATCGACAACACAGGTAGGTTCTATCACAGGAGGTGTTCTACTCAATGTATGAAAATAGCGTTTTACTGCTAAACAAACAATCATATATATACATACATATGTAATGTGTGTGTTTAAATATATATACATATTGTATTAGTTACCTTTCCAGAGTCAATGGTATGTAAGACAGCAGATTAAATACAGGACATTTTATAAATTACAATATTCACCCATAAGCCAAATGCAGGAAGAGTGCTGAATGTCTGTCCAGGCACTGGAGATCCAAAAGATCCAATCAAGGGCTGAGAGCCCACAGCACTGCTCCATGTATGTCCATGTCTGCAGATGATGGCCAAAGACATCTTTACTGGAACCAGGGTACAATGCTTGCAGCAGAGATGAAGACCAGAGCTCCCCCAGAGCTCCCCCTGTCATCCTCAATGACATCAAGACCCGGAGCTCCTTCTTGGACGAGAACTGCTGAGCTGCCTTCAGGAGAATCAGCTGCAGCAGAGCTTCTCCTGAGAAACAGCCCACTACTATCTTCTGCTCCCGTTCTCCTTTATGTTGCACCAGCAACAATCCTCAGGTGTATCCTCTACGCCCAGAGCCACACCAACTCAGTCCAGCTGGGCGTTCTGGCTCAAGCTGACCACAATAATAAATCTACCACACATATAAATATGTGTGTACATATATATGTATATTTATGTATATATAAATATACATATATATGTACACACATATAAATATACATATATATTAGAAGTGCTTTCTGGAGATTATTCTTCATTAATGAAATTATACTATTTCTCATAACTTGTTTTATAATGAGCATTTCTAAAACATGACAAAAATTTTTGTTTACGTTCTTTCTTCAAGCAATGAACTTGTACCTTTTTATCAATTAAAAATAGTTCCTTTCTTTGAATATGTTCTTACCTACACTCAAATTGGAAGAAGTAGATATTTGATTTGATTGCATATAACTAGTTTCCCAATTGAAAATATATTGAGAAAAGAATTTTACAAAGTAGTTTATAAGATGGAGAAATGGCGCATGTAGATCCTGTCTGGCTCTAGGGACCCTTCAGCATTCAATAGCTTTGGCAAGTCTCATGTTATCAAAATTAAGCATCAGTCACCAAGAAACACCAATGTGGGTCAACACAGGACATATAAGACGTTTCATGTGCACTTGCATGTTTTTTTCTGTTGGGTCTACAATAACGTAGTGCTTGACATGAAACTTGACACAAACTAAAAAATTAGCAGGGCAATATTTTTAATTTGCTTGTTCCTATCATCGAGAAATCTCAAAGTTGGCAAGTTGAGAGTCTGTCCAATTCTTCTTTTTTTTCCAATTCTTTTATCATGGAAGAATTACTTCATAGGTGTAAAAAGGTAAAAAGGAGTGCCTTTTCCTTACCAATAAAGCATAACCTCTGTACAGATTAGTTTATTTGAATTTGATTTTCCATGCTGCAAGTTGCACAAATACCAAGTTATATTGCTTTATTTTATGATTGCATTTATTCCCAAGGGGAAAATTGTCAGTTGGTATTTTTTTTTGTATGAAAAAATATGAACTAAAAGTTCTAGCAGTTCCTTCTAAGTTGGTTTTCTGAATACCACAACAATTTCTTACACTTCTAGGTGTCGGTGTTTATAATTCGTATTCATTATCTTTTGAAGTACACAAACTGCATCCAAAGTATTTCTCATAGCCAAGTTTCTAAAATGAGTTTTCTACTTTCTATATTTCCTCACACCTTAATCAAGACTGCACGTGCTCCAATCACCACTTTTGAACCACAAACCATTTGTTAGGTTTGTTAGTCAGATTTTGGTTACTGTGACATGTATGCAAGAAAAGCAGCAGCAGCTATTACTGGTGCCCACTTGACTCACGACTACAAGTAGCATTTGGGTGCTCAGCCATCAGAACACAGGGAAACAAATAATGGGGAAACTGTGTCCTCCTTGGCGGGAACTTTATAGATGCTTCCTTACCAGCTGCCCTGCAACTTTTCTAAAATTTTCTCCTTGACATTTTTTTCCAGTTCTCACTATAAATCTGGGTAAAGTAGTCAGCAATACCCATACAACTACCTGAATAGTGGGCTGCCTTGAAATTTCCTCTACCACATTAATTAGTTCATCATTTAAACTCAATATCTCACAAAGTTTTAGGGCATGAACAAAATGTAAACAAGTTCTTTGCCAGAATGTAACACAAATGGCCTCTAGTCCAAATGCCAGTATAGTCCTTATTTCCATCTGAAGCATCAGTACATGCTTCATCTTCTTTCCTATAAGCATTTTGCCCTTTTTGGCCCTTACTGGAATTGTTTGTTAAACTCCACTTACAGCTTTCTAGGCTTCGTCTAGACTTTTCCTTCAAAATTTTCCAAAATCTTCTCACAAGGTAATTCCAAAGGATTCTGACCTACAGCATCTTGTGTAGTCACAGCAATGACTTAAATTCTTGATACTAATTGTCTGTGTTAGATCATTGTTACAAAATACCTAAGATAATCAATTTAAAAGGAAAGAAGGGTTTATCTTGGCTAACAGTTTCAGAAATTTCAATGTTCACTTGACACTTGTTAAGGCTTGTATCTAGATGTCCCCGCAAAGACTCAAGCACTTGTAGGTGGGGCTTTTGGGAGGTGGCCAGAGCAGGGATGTGTGGTACTGGATTGAGGATGTGTGATTGTGGATTAGTCTACTGGTTTAGTTTAGCATTTTTCTTTGTGTGACTGAGTGGATTTACAGAAGACAGAGCTCCACCCTGGGCATCAGTGGCACCAAGCAATAGGCTTGCAGCCTGATGGTATGTAAAGGGAAAGGAAGGCTCACTGCTACTACCTTCTGCTTGTATGTCATGAACTGCTTCTCTTGTCATGTCCCTCTGCAGACTGCTCTGTCTTGGAACCAGCCAACTGTGGGCAGAAACCTCCACAAACTGTGATCTAAAATAAACTTTTCTTCCCTTATCACCTCTCTTCCTCCAGCTCTCTCTCTTTTTTTAAATTTTAGTGGTACATTTTAGACATACATAATGATAACATTCATCATAGAGAATTTGTACCTGTACGTGATATATCTTGCCTCTTTTTTTCCCATTCCCCTCCTCTCCCTTAAACCTCGTTTCCCCTCCTTATTTACAAAAGCTTTGTTTCCATTTCTTTCTTTCTATTCTCTCTTTTTCTTCATCATGTCCTCCCCCTCCACCCACACCTTGGGACGAAAAAGAGGAATTGACATGTGCTATGTACATGTACCAATGCCACACAAGGAATGTAAACATTATATACTACAAACATGTACAAAAAAAGGAGGAGGATCAAGAAATGGGTGGATGAGGGAGGAAGGAAAGGGAAAAGGGATTAAAAAAGGAATTAAGATGTCTTATATACATGTACTGACTTTCCACAAGGAATATAAACACTGTGTACAGCAAACTTGTTCTAATAAACTAAAATAATAAACAAAAAAAGATACACACTGCAGAAAAGTTTTAAGTAATCCTTTCTTCCTTTAACTTGTGGGTGTTGGGTGTTTGTCCCAATAAGGATAAAATATCTAAGACAACCCTGTTGCTCTGGACCTGCAGGGAAGCAGTAAATGACAGCTAGAGGCATAGCCGTGAAGGGACCCATTTTATGGCAACCAGAAATAAAAGAAAATGAGAGTAAGGGGCTGAGGTTCCAATATCTCCTTTAAAGGCACACCCCCAGTGACCCCACCTCTTTCCACAATGCCCTGCATCCTAGAGTCTCCCTACCTCCTGATAGTACCATAGCCTGGTAACTAAACCCTTAACATGGGGGTTTTTAGGGAATATTTAACACTAAACATAACACTAACATAATCATAACACTGACATAATCATAACACTAACATAGTCACAAAGTCCATATGGCCAAAAATGTACTTGATGTCTCATTATCTTTCCACACAAATGACTTTTCACTTTATATAACTTTTTTCCATGTGCTTTCTTCCTTATCATCAGAATTCTCTGCTTTGTCTTCTGTTACTCTCTGGTTTCTTTTTCTGTTACTCTCAACATTTCCTTCTCAACCTTAGTTCTAAATCTGTGATCCTAAATATCATGAATCTCTGGTGGCTATTTAGGACCTCAAATGTGGCTGGTTTGAATTGAGATGAGCTCTAAGTATAAATGACACAAAAAATTTTGAGTATATCATATGAAAAAATGTAAATGATCACATGAGCACACAGTTGATTTTCAATATTCAAGGTAATTACGTTTTAAACATCTCCAGAAACAATGAATTAGCAAATACTGAACTATTGCTCTCAGGGGAAATGCAGGGTAAAGTTCTTGTGAACCTCTGGTCACAACATTTCATCAACAGATCAATATATAACCCTGTGTTATATGTGTCCCTATTTAAAAGCACCTTACTTAATATATATCATTGATTCATTAATATTGAACTCATGGCCCGCATCACTGTAACTCAGGCCTGCTTGAAGCATATTTAACACACATATTTTTTTCTGGAAGAAAAAATATCACAGCCATATCACTAGATAGGCCTTCAGCACTATGCTTGGGGGACATTTTAAACAAGAAAAAGCATGAACATACAAAAACTGGCATTAAAGAGAATGAACACTTGTTTACCATGTAAAAATGGAAACAAGAAGGCTGTGCCTGATCTCAGCTAGACAGGCACATCACATGACCAAATGTTTCCCACGCTACACATGCAGCAGATGACCACGACACACTGTGTACTGATTTCGGGTGTTAACAAGAAAAGTCAGCTAGCAGGTAGATTCACAGGTATGGAATCCAGAAATCATGAAGATGAGCTGTATTTCGCACTGATCACGTGTTTTAATGATACCATTTTAAAGATACTGAGTTAAATATCTCAATAATTTGTAAACTGATTTTGTGGTGAGCTAGTAATATCTTGAGCCTACTGGAATAAACAAAGTACATGCCAAAACAAATTTCTCCTATTTCTTTTGATTTTATTCAATGTATTTACAGAAAGTTTATCAATATGTGGCTCATATTGGCTCTGGTTGCTTTTCTACCAGATAATACTCATACATGTAGGAGTTTCATGGGACTGAATGGTTACCAGGAGTTGTCTCTCTCATTCTCTTGAATTTAGATAACATTTACAGGTCAAATTCTCCTTATATTTTGGGCCACTTTTCAATCAGCTCTTTCTCTTAGGCCCAACCCACAGGCTACTCTCTTGGCTCTATCTTGGGTATATATACAGAATTCCATTAATTCCTCTAACCTCCTCTGCTCCCAGAATGCTCTGAGCCACCATCCCCACTGCTGAGCCCAACCCCCGAATGTCTGTTGCATCACACTCCCATACACAGCAGTCTGAATGACCTTTTAAACTCTAAATCAGTGCTCACTTCAGCAGCACATAAACTAAAATTGGAACGATACAGAGAAGATTAGCACGGCCCCTGTGCAAGGATGACACGCAAATTCGTGAAGCGTTCCATATTTAAAAAAAAAAATCTAATTCGGATCATAATCACACTTCTACTCAGAAACCTCTGATGACTTCCTATTTTACTCGGAAGGAAATTTGCTATCTTTACCATAGCTGATGAGAATCAGTATATATGGCCCCCTCACTCCTTCAGAGATGGATCCTGTATATTCTTTCCACTGACTCTTCCACTTGATTCACACTGACCCCATTGCTTTCCATGATTCTCCCAGCACCTCCCTATTACAGGAACTTTGCACTGGCTATTTCTGGTCCAAAACAATCTTTTCTCAGTTTGCCATATGGTTGTTCATTTCTATGACTTCACTCAGATCTTCACTCAAATGGTGTCTGATCAGAGGGAACTTTGTTGATGATCTCCAAAAAGCACTATGGAATCACTTTATGTTTTCCTAATTTAGAACATTCTCTTCATTTTCTTCTTCTTAGTACTTACCAATATCTGAGATTTATTTGTTGCCCCCTCCCACTGAAATGCAAATTTTATAATTTACAGAGACTTGGACTTAGTTATTCTCAGCTACATCTCTGCTGCTAGAATTATACTAGGCTTATATTAGGTAGCACTTAAAATGTTTTTTGGGGGTGCTGGGGATTGAACTCAGGGCCTTGCACTTGCTAGGCAAGCGCTCTACCACTGATCTAAATGCCCAATCCCTAAACTATTTTTGAATAAATAAATCTTTTATTTTGATTTCAATAGTATCAAAAGCCTACTAGACCAATGTCACTACATCACACAATTTCTAACACTAACAGTTAGATAATCAATATCTTTAACTGAAAATATCATTGGTTTCAGTTGGATAGACCTCAAATGAAATATTAACTTGGGCAATTATTTTCTCCATGGCTGTGGACAAGCCACTTTACTGCTCTAAACTCTAGTTTTTCCTTTTCACAGTGGGGTGGGGAACACTTGTCTTTGAGTATTCATTGTCTTATTTTTAGTATTACAACACATATTTCATATATAAATTCCCGACATTGTAACTAGCACATATTATGTATTACATCATTAAAATTATTCAGTAATCTTTAATTAAAAGTCTACTCTATGCCAAGTGCCATACCACAGTTTAGAGGTGTAAACTCCACAAGACGTAAATTGAAAAAACAATAAAAATACAGTAGTGAGGGGAAGGGAGGGGATTGAAAGTGGGAGAGGGGAAGACATAATTACAAATAAGCTTCAAAACTTTATCTTACCAAGAGGACACAGACTCGCAATGATGTCCATGAGGAAGGAGAATGCAGTAAGGGTTGGGGAGTGGCTCGGTTCACACTATATAAAAGAAGCAATGCTTAAAGTGCTCACTAAATATGCACCATATCGGGCAGGTAGGAAAATCTTGACGGGCCTACTTGCCAGATAAATTGGGGAGTAAAGGCCCCGAGAAGGAAATAAGAAGTGGCACTCAAGAAATAACAAGGAGTTTGCATGGCTGAATATGATCCAGGGCAGTGGGGGTGAGCCTGCCACAACTGTTTGTTATCATTTAAAGCTCTAAAAGGTTTGCCCTCTCTGATGTAGGAGTCTATGGAAACATAGAGTCTAGATTTAGATAAAGATATTTTTAATGCTACACACAATACACACAATGCTGTACACCATATGGTCTGAACATTTTTTCTTATAAGCAGGTATAGTTGAATGATGCCTCTCAAAGATTGATGTCCATTTCCTAATTACAAGAATGTGACTATTCAGAAAAAAAGATCTCTGCAGGTGTAATTAAATTAAGGGTAATGTTATTAAAAGTCAATTGATCCTGGATTACCTATGCGGATTCTAAATTTAATAAGAAGTGTTCCTACAAAAGACAGATATTCGAAGGCTGACAGACAGAAGAGGAGAAAGTCATGTTAGCATGAGGCTGAGACTAGAGTAATTCAGACACAAGGCAAGGAGCATTTGAAGCCACCAAAGGCTGAGAGGAGGAAGAAAAGATCCTCCCCAAGAGTCTCTGGGGGAAACCGTGACTCTGATGGCAGCTGGATTTCAGACTTTTGGCTTCCAGAACATTTAAAGAATACAAATTCCTTTTGTTTTAAGCCATCAAATTTCTGGCAAATTCTGACATAGCCTTAGGAAATTAATACAATCCTCTTTTAGCAAAATCTTTAAGCAGGACACTTTTAAGAAGATGTCTGAATATATGTGAAAGATTGATCTATGAATGATAGGCCAGTAGAGCAGTTATTTCAAGAATCCAGACAAGAAATTATGGGATTTGAACCACGATGGCCAAAGTACCTCCATTTTATCTTAGCTTCTCCATGTTAAATGGCCTCCATGGGAACCTGGCATCTATTTTACCCTAGCTCTTCCTTGTTAGGTGGCCTCCATGGGAACCTGGCATCCATTTTACCCTAGCTCTTCCTTGTTAGGTGGCCTCCATGGGAACTGAGCTTTTGCTTAACTGTCAGCTCTCTGCAAGCCCCACATGGAGCCACCTTCTGTGGGGCAGAACACCCTGCACTTTGTGCTACCAAAGATAAATTGCTTTTCTTGAAAAATGTATTAAGTGACAGTTCTATAACAATCTTGTGATTATGATGTATACAAGTCTATAACAATCTTGTGACTCTGATGCAATTGCAGTCTTTGCCTATATAAACCACCTTCTGCATCACATCAAGTGCCAAGAGTGTTTTTGGTGCACGAGCCCACTCTCAACTGCCAGCTAATAAAGGACTCAAATTGGCATACTCTCTCTGTGTGGCAATTTTCCTTCTTGCACCCAGATGAAGTGACCTCCGAGTGGCCAGAGGGGTCAGCTCGGGGTCCCCACTTCAGAACTAATTGAATAACCTCTGGCAAGGACTAGGGAATGGAAGTTGGAAGTTGGCAGCTACACAAGAGACTGAAGATGTGTCAAATGACTTGAAAGAGTGAAAGGGAAAATGTTAAAAATTATCTATCTAAGGTACCACATGGAAGTTGATGCCATTTGCTGAAAGAAATATTCATGAAGAATCTCCATTCTGCATCCAAATTACCTCTGGAAATTCAGACAGACCAAGCCCGGTAACCACTGGAGAGAAAGGTCATGTCACCAAGAGAGAGCAAAGGTATAGATGTTTATTTGGGACTTAGCAGAATGGAGATGGCACCTGAAGTTTAGGAAGAAAATACAATTGTTTTGAGAAAGTGTATAGAATGAAATGAGAAGTAAAAACAAGACAAGACAGCATTATGACTTGAGCAGACATAGAGTGGGAAGGCTGAAAAGAAGTAGTGGAGAAAATTGAGAATAAAAGGGAAACAGTTGAGATGGATGTCAAGAATGGGTAATCCACAGTGTGGAGATTACCACATAGAAATTAAGAACATGTGAAAATGGCCTTGGATTTAGCCATTAAGTGGAAATTAGAGATATTTTCTGGATCAGCTTCTATAGTATGATATACAGAGGGATCTGACTATATTGAATAAAATGTGGAAGAATACAGAGATCTACAAAGGAATGTTCTTTAAGGAGTATAACTAGCCATGAGGAGAAATAGAACATTAATTAGAGGAAACACATAACCAGTAGAAGATTCTTTTTATATTTATGAGTGAAGACACTTATGCATGTCTATAGACAGCAGAGAAAGATCAAGTAAAGAGAGTAAAGCTAACATTACAGGGGAGATGAGAAATAAATGCTATAATAAAGTTGGAAGGATATAAGAGGATGCATAAAATTCCAAGGACAAGTCATGAAGCGGAGGTATAGTTTTTTCTATGGATTTCAGGGGAGTTTAATTGGAGTACAGATTATTTTTATGTAAAGCATTCCTCCTTACCTGCAGTTTTGCTTTCTGCATTTTTTATTGCTTATACTTAACTTCTGTCCAAAAATATTATGTGGAAAATCCCCTTCCATTCATTAGTGTTAAGTAACCTTTATTATGGTAAATTTTCATAATTATTCTATTTTATTATTAGTTGTTGATCTCTTCTTGAGCTTAATTTATATATTAAACTTTAGTACAGGTATGTATACTTAAGAAAAAAACAGCATTTATAGGTTTAGTACTGTCTGAGGTTTCAGGGATTTGCTAGGGTCTTGGAACATTTCCCCCACTCTCCATTAAGGAGAAAAAAAAAAGAGGAACTTCCTTCTTACTGCCAAATTTTTCCCTTCTGAAATAAGAACTACTTCTTTTTTTAGGGAATGGGGCAGTGACTAGAGGGGACAATAACTCCCTTGAGGAAACTGGCAAAGATTTTAAAGTGCCACAAAGGAAGCTAAACAGAGATTGAGGTGACTAAGAGGCTAAAATGATTTTTCTCCCTCTTTATTGAAAGCCATCTCACTATCAACTCGTAGCTATCTGAAGTTATCACTTAAAATTACTTCTTCCTTCCTGCTTTCTCTGTCAGAGGCAGACTCTTTGCTTCTGAACTGCATATGTTAATAGATTAGGTTGCATATCATACTATGCCATCCTATTTCTATTTCTTTCATTTTTATTATTTTACTTTAATAATACATGTTTGCAGTACATTCATTCTTTCATATTTCTAAAACAGGATGTAGAAGATGATCTTATTCCTCCTTTGGCTCACAGACAGTGCTGAAACAAGCAAAGATTTACCTGATCTACCGGGTCTATGGTGTCTAAGTGCTATACAATGTCCACAATTCTCAGTCGATGAGGGTAGTTCTAGTTTCCTGTACATGTCTAGTTGTAGAGTAATTATTAGTGGTACCTCCTTTCACTTCCACAAATGTTCTAGACTAGATGAGAATTACTATGAGGTACCCAAGAGAATTCACTCTTAAGAAGGAAGACTGAAGCTAGGGAAGTGGGAGCTGGGAAATGGTCACGTTACCAAGTGAAGAGAGTCAAAGGTGACATGGATTTACTTATGGTGCTGGCAGGATGATAGAATCCAAATTCTGCTCATAATCATCAATTCCAGAGTTGTTAGAGAGTCTATGAATACCTTCATATCAGTATCCATGGCAACAGGATCTTTCACAGGAGAACATCCAACTGTGTCCTAACTAGGGGATAAAAAAATAAATCAAAGCAGCAGCCAGGCGCAGTGACACATGCCTGTAATCTCAGCACTGTGGGAGACTGAGGCAGGAGGATCACAAATTCAGGCCCAGCCTGGGAAATTTAGCAGCTTAGGAACAAAGTTAACAAATAATTTAAAAAGTTTGGAGATGTAGCCCAGTGGAAAGGCCCTGGGTTCAATCCCCAGTATTGCCCTCCCCCCCAAATTCAAAGCAGGAAAATAAACCAAAAGCAAAATAATTCTCTTCTTTTTCTTGTCTTCCCATGCCCTATACTCCTCATTCACCTTAGTCAAGTCCTTGTACCCTGTTAAATTTTTTTAACATTTTCTGAGAAAAAAGAAGAAATTTTTAAATTATGGCACAAAAGTCAATCAAGACAATAAAAAAATTATTACTCAGAAACCTCGGCCAAGGAGATGAATTATATTTATATACCCCACTTAATCTGTTAAGAACCTGTGAAGTAGGGAACACAATCTGAATTATACCCTGAAAGAGGAGACCGAGATACAAAGATGCTGAGTCAGCATACAAAACCATCCAGCTTATTAGTAATGGAATAAGTTTTGTGACAAAACTCCTAGTTTCTTAAGCCTACTTCTTTCTAATACAAAGGGCCTGCTTAGGAAACTCAGTTGTGATCAGTTAAGGATCTCTGATATTAAAATAATCATCATACATACCTCAAAAGTATCCATATTGGTGAATGTTGCTGATGCCCTTTCAGACACACTGCACTAGAGCACTAAAATGAAGAAGCTATTTCAAGGCAGTTGAAAGAGCTGTGTTTGCATTTGTTTGGTTTGATTTTGTTTGATTATGGACACTGTGAATTATGGACACTACGAGGAGTGTGATGTGTCTCTGGCAAAGCCTCTCTCTCCTCACACATGCTTCCCAGACCTCTAGACACTCTAAAATTAACAACACCCGGTAACTCGTTGTCAACCTGGCACAACTCATTTGTAATGAATGAAATTACTCAGAATCTTCTAAATATAAAACTAAAAGGGACAAATCTTGGACATAGTTACTTTCAGCATGTTTATATATTATTGACAAATGAAATTCATTGGGGAGTGACATGAATGCAATAATGAATATTCTGTTTCCTACCAAGTATTTATTTTTAAGCTGAAACTACTCAGAAACTCTCCATCTTTCTCTAGTGTTGCTGTTGAAAGCTGTGGCAGTGATGCCACGATAATGTCCATCATTGTGAGGTATAATATAGATGTTACTGCACGTAATAAAAAACATTCTTGGGGTGCAAAGCATTTTTGTTGCCTTCATGTTGACATCAAGCAAATATAAATGTGCCTTAATGTGTTTTCCCTTAAAGGACTAGTGTAGACGTACCTTCCAGTATTTGTTTTGTGTAAGGTTTAGTGAGTGGATCACTTTTAGTAGCTGCTTTCTATAATCACCTTAGGACTCCTAATAGCTCTAATTATAAACTGCACAGTTTTCTATTCATTTCTTGCTGTTCTTTGTCATTGCACTGCTCATAGACATTTAAACAATAGAAGCTGTTTATAGTTCATTAAACACTTTAAGCTGTTGTTCTAAAAAGTTTTATACTTTTTTGTGTTTCCAAGTCATTTCCCACTGTTGTCATATGAAATCATGCAACACAATTCAATAGATGACATCAGATATGCACGTTTTTGTGGATAACCAGCAGGACTAACAAAACACTACATACGAGTCATAGAATTCGGCTGCATCCTGTGTTGCTAGGATATTTGGCAGAATGTTTAAATCTTTTTTTTTTTTAAATGATCTTCTATCATTCTTTCTAAAGGTGTAATATTACATTTTAAACAAAAACACTGGTCAAAATGAGTTTTAACACATATGCTATGATACAGCATAGGGAATGTGTCTACTGGAGAACTTAGTGTTTTCCTATAATACCACAACAGGAGGAAATTGATAATTACTCCAACACCTAACCCACTAGGATGACACTGCAGTTTGAAAAAAATAGAGATTTACTGGGGTTGAGATTGACATGGAATGTGCAGCAGACATCAGAAGGAGGTTGTATCTTTGTTTTCTCTTGGGCTGGTGATCCCAAAACTGTCGCTTGATGCTCCCCTGGAAAAAGCTCTGTGTCAGCCACAGTGTCGGGAAGACTACATAGACCAGGGTGGTTGGATCCGTTCCCCAAAGCATGATATAGTCTTTCTGTGAAAAAAAGGAAGTGCGTTCATGAATTTGTTCTTTCCTACTCAAGCCAGGGAAAAACTAACCCTTGTCATATTAACTTATAATAAAAAGTCATTTAGATCACCACATGGAACACTCCTAAAAGAAAGAGTTCCGTATTAGAAACAAAAGCAACCTACCAAGAATCTGATTTAAAATAAAAAGAATGGCACAGAAAAAGGCGGCTTTCAATTAACATTGGATTTTCTATCAATGATTGAGTTAAGAGTTCAGAGCAGTATTTTCTCTAGAAGAAAGAGAACTGATGCTCTTGGGCTGGCCAGTAAGGTGCAATTGTACAGGCACCGCAGCAAGCAAACTGCTCTCAATGTCTGTTCTTGTAATTGTATGAAAATGATGACAGCTGCATCTACTTCTTTCCTACCCTTGTGTACTTCTCTCTGTATCTTTTTCAAATTTTCCCTCGGTATTGTGAGATTATAAGGATCACAGAGTCAGCAATACATAGACAGTTTATAATGGAAAATGTCATGTAAATATAAACAAATAGCAAGTCTCAGTTCACAAATAGGGGCTGTGAACCTTGAGATTACTGGTCCAGTACTTATAGCTGGTGACAAACAATATACAGCTTATGACCACTACTTTTATTTGTGTTGATATGTACTTACTACACAACTACTGACACTCTGTTTATGCTGCATATATTCATGCAAGGATAAAGGATGGGTTAAGCCAATTCAAAGCCCACACATGTACATACACATTTGTTTGTGCATGGTAAAACATCCCAAATCTATGCAACAATCTGTTAGGAAATCTTTCCATGTTATGAGAGGGAAACACATTTTATTAATTAAATATTTTATAGCACTCATGTATTTTAACATAACTACATATTTCCTAAATGGAAAGAAAATCAGATACCATGTACAAATACTTCAATAAATGAAATCCAACTATTAGCCTCTGGGGATCCAGTTGAATTCACGAGATTTAACCTCCTGGCCTGGAGAACAGTATGCAAGAGTGGATGAGGAGGCAGGGAGGGAGAGAAAGAGAGAGAGAGAGAGAGAGAGACAGAGACAGAGACAGAGACAGAGACAGAGACAGAGACAGAGAAGAAACAGAGAGCCACGGTGCCACGAATCTCTGGTAGATCTTCTGTCTCTGAAGACTCTTTGGGAGAATCAAATGCTTTCATTTTGTTTTATTAGGTCGAGAACATCTCAGACATCTTCTAAAATTTCTGGCCGTATGGTAAAAAGAGTACAGAAAATGCAACAAAACAGTGGTAAGTTAGACAAATTTGTTTATGTTCAATTTAATAGTATGTATTTAATAAAAAGACACAAATACCAATTCCTTGGCTATAACTGAGCAAATATAAAAAGTAACTGAAATTCATCATTACAGCTATGAAGTTTTCATTTTGCTTTTCGCCAGTGGCTCTTTCAGATGCCAAAGTATGGATGGACTAAAACATCCAATGAGGAATGTGCTCATTAAACTAAAGGAAGGTTTTCTCTAAGCCGTTATAAAAGAGCACACATACTTCTTCCATGAAAGTGCTCAGATTTAAAATACAACAGAAAATTACAACAGTGAAAATGACAAATCCCCAGCTTTTCTTATTTTCACCTCAGGATGCTTTTGGTGCCTGCTCCTCTGTCTCCTCATTTTCTTTTTCCCATTTTGTACTTTTTGGGCAGCCCCATAGTCCCCCTCTCCTCTCTCTGGGTCTTTATTCCAGGAGATGATGGGTGAGAAGCAATCTTCTGTGTGTCTTCCTCTGCACGTCATTTCAGATCCCTCCTCCCTGGAAGAGTATTATATAGGAAAAGTGGGGAGACTCACCAATATCAGGTTAACTGAAATGCTTTGCCTTGAGAGTGAAGTAAAAGTAGAAGGAAAGTAGATTTCTTGATAATAATACCCATAACAATTTCAAGGATAAAAAATTTTCTATAATCATCCTTAGTCTAAATTCTTTTCTTAGAACTTCCTCAAAAATGATTTCTTTCTCTTCTTTATTCCCAATTCCCAACACTCTAGACTAAAAAAGACTAAAAGAAAACTTTGCTTTTATCCTACCAATATATGGGAAAATATTACTGCCCCAACTTTATAAATAATGCTTTTATTTAGATTTACTATTACAACTCGTATTTCTAAATAATCACCATTATGGGCTTGTATTTATTAAAGCAGATTATCAAAATGCATAACATGGTCTTTCCATTAACTCTTTAACATTAATGAGTTGCTATTTAGTAAATGACTGTTTCCCAGCACTAAAAGGAAGGAAGCCAGTGGCCTGAATGATTTTCCAAAGTGCCTATTAATAAACACCAGAGGCATATATTAAAATGCTAGAATGCAAAGGTCTTTGGGCAGTACACAGGCATGCTAACTGCCACATATGGAAATGTGTGTTAACACTATCGTGACTACAGCACACTGTTCAACAAATTTCTCTTCTAGGTTTGCTTGGCAGCCTAGTTTTTCATGTATTTCTACTTGTGGCAATTTTGCCATGATTCTGATAGACCCAAAGCTTTCTAGTTGCCTTTATTTGTTGAAAAATATTGAATAATCATTCAAAAGTTTATATCGAGGGTTTCCTGATTATATTACTCCATTTTCCCTTCAGTATGTCAGAAGCAGTTAGAGAAAGGATTTACCAAAAATGAGTGGTAGGGTTTTTTTTTTTTTAATTTCTTGGGAAAATAATGAACCTAATTGTTGAACAGTATAACGTATTCACTGGAGCTGCTTCTTGTGTTGGTAAGTCTAAGATTTATTTTTAAGATTTTGAAATAAAAATTTATGCAGAAAAGTTGTGAATTCATACACAGTTTTAATAAATAACACTGAGATATTCCATGTAACCATTGGCCCATCTTCTCTAATGACAATATTTTGCAAAACTACACTATGATATTTTACTTGGGAGATTGACATCAGCACACTCAAGACACAGGACATTTCTGTCACAACAAGAACCTCATCAGTTGTTCTTTATAGCCACACTTCCTTACCCATCATTAGCTTCTGACAGGTTCTCCATTTCTATCATTTTGTCTTTCATCAATACATATTTTTAATTATATAAGGTTTCACTTTGTGGAGTTACAATTTTTTCACTGTGCATAATTCTCTAGATATCCATTCAAGTTGATGGTGATATAAATACTTCAACCCTTTTTATAGCTAAATATCATTCCATGGTGGACACCGATTACTTAACTATACACTGTGGAAGGAGAAACAGAGTTTTTCTGGGATTTGACTATTATGAGTAAATTTGCTTTAAACATTTGCGTATACTTTTTTTGTGTGCACATAAGTCTTCATTTCTCGCTCCTGGTGTAAAGTCCAGGAGCATAATTACTAAATTCTATGTTAGTTGCACATTTAGTTTTTAAGAAACCATCAAACTGTTTTCTAGAGTGACTATTATTTTACATCTCCATCAAAAATATGAGTATTCTAGATTTTGTGCATCTTTGCCACCATTTTGTGCTATCACTATTTTAATACTGTAGACATTTGGATGACTAGTGGTATCTACTTAAAGTTTTAATTTGTATCACCCTAATGACTAATAATGTCATCATCTATTCATATATTTATTTCTATTCCTCATGTCTAAATATTTTTAGTGAAATGGCCTTTCATATCAGTGGTCCATGTTCTAATTGGGCTGGTTTTTTTTGACTGTAGAAGTTGAGAATTCTTTATGTATTCTAGATGCTATACTTTATCAGATATGTAATGTGTTTTGCTCATCAAGACTCTGTATCTGTGGTGGCGAACCTATGGAAAGCGTACTGCAGGGGGCTGTTTGTATCACTGAAAGTTCTGAAATGTTTACCAATACTGCTCTAGATCAGTGGTCTACAGTGTATAACCCAGGTGTGTAGTCGACCAGGTTTATGTAAGTTCCCTCTGATGTTCACGTGATGACAAAATCACTTAACGACACGTTTCTCAGAACAGAATCCTTGTTATTTCATGACTCATGACTGTACAATGTGTGTTGGGATGAACATTTTGAATTTTACCCTGTTTAGTGTTCATTCAGCTTCCCAAACATTCAGTCTTATGTATCTTGCCAAATATGGAGTTTTCAAACAATATTCTTTAGAATAGGTTTTATTCTTCTCTCTTTATGAGACCGATTATATGGGTATAATCTTTTGTTACACTCCACAAGTTTCTGAGGCTTTGTTAACATTTTTAGTTCATATTTTCACTGTTGTTCAGGTTGGGTAGTTTGTATTAGTACATTTTCCTTTTCATGGTTTCATTGATTTTCTTATTCCAAATTACTGTTCTTGGTTCATCTATTGAGCTTATTACATTAGTTTTTGTATTTTTTAATTGTAAAATGTTCCTTGGTTCTGCTTTATATCTTCTGTCTCTTTGCTGAGGTTTTCTATGACTTTGATGGGACTCTCTAATTTTTCTTTGGTTTTCAGATTTTTGTTTCACAATTGCTTATTAAAACATTTCTATCACAACTATTTAAAAAATCTTCCTCATATTATTCTAACATCTAACATATCTGTGTTGGCTTTTATTATCTTTTTTTGTGTAGCTTCAGATTTGTTTGTATCTGTGTATAGAAGTTATTTTCTACAGATATGGACTCTGATCTGAGACTCTAGATCTAGTTTAAACTTGTGGTATAGAGAGCCTGCTAGGCCCTACTCTGTCAAGGTAAGGGAGGTGCCACATCATTACTGCCACTCATCTCCTATTGATCCTTGAGGCAGAGGGCCCACTCCTACTGGTAAGGACGGTATTTCTTGTTCCCCACATGACTTGTACTGACACTACAGTGAGTGGCCTCACTACTGCCTGGTGGCAGTAGAAGGCTTATCCCTCCACAGAGCTTCCTCTGATATCACCCTGGTGATGAGAATGACCATTACATAAATGCTGAATGAAAGCAAAATTTCAGGATGCCCATCTTGTCTTCTGTGGCACTTTGGCATTGGGAGTACTCATTACCAGACACCTAAAGGTTTTACTTCCTTCTTGGCCTCTTCTGATATCCTAGCAGAGATGTAGGACAGTTATTTCAATCTAATGAGCATGAAATTTTATGCTTCCTGTGAAGATTTAGTTGAGGATGTAATAAGTTATTTTCTATGATGTTTGGCCAGAGTAGAGTGATTATTGTCTTAAAAGCTTTGGTCTTGTAGGCGTCTTTTTTGTCCTTTATTTAGAGGAAGCAGTCTTTTTCATCTCTCTCTCTCTCTCTCTCTCTCTCTCCACATCTCACTATGGACAGACTATCTACGAGACTATAACTTCAGTGTCAGGGAAAGCTGGGTAACTGCTCCAAGGATGATTGAGAGGTGTGTTAGTCATTCTTAAATTTTCACTTTGCTCACAGCCTGGAATAGAGACAGCTCCCCTCATGCTTCATCTAAAGACACAGGGTTCCGCACCTCTAATCCCCACACACTTTGTACACATGGCCAGAGCCACTAACTGGGGGAAAGGCCACGAAAGATGAGAGCAGGTAGTACCTACCAAGCCTAAGAGAGGAGAGTAGGCCTTCTAGAACCCATGCCATGGAGACAGCAGGCAGCGTCACATATGAGACAAGAAGTTAAGCCTGTAACCCATGCTCTGTGGTCCCACTGGACTTCACTTACAAAGCACGAATTAATCCAAAGATAAAAACATTTACAATTTTGAAATGGCAACCACAGAGCATTTTACGGCAGGCAAGGCGTGCAGCCTTGGCGGGGGCAAGCTGCGACCGCTCCATTCTCCTGCCACGAAGTTGGCCTTGGTACGAGGGCCGTGATGGAATGAGACCTTGAGAGTCTCTCTAGAACTTCCGAAGAACTGATTGAAAACGAAAACTTTAGTCTTTAAAAAATATACTTCATTTTTTAAATTAACATACAATGAAGGAATTTGACTATTTTTAGCTAAGTTATCTTGCTGTTTTGACATTTGGAAGACATTAACACTTTCAAGTGCCTTTGATGAGAATGGTCTGTTGACTTTCTTCATCATACCTTGGTATTATGATACAGACATATATTTACTTTCATAAATTTCTTAGTGATCCTATTATTATTCTGCAATTATCCCTTCAAGACAAAAACTAAGTTCCATTACTCAACAGGGACTATTTAATATCATCTAGAATAAAGAAGCAGCAGCATATTTACTGTCAATGGTGAAATGAAAATCTTCAAATGGCTCTCATCAACATTCTTATTTCTCTACCCTCATTTTTTTAAAAAGGTCTTATTTACTTAGTTTTACCTTGTATTCTACTCAGCACTAATTCTGAATGCTGCTTCAGTATGTCCATCTACACAGATGGTTAACAGAATTATATAATTTGCATTGACTTCAAATTTCTTCTTGATTTTCTTGTTAAAATAGTAAGTTAATGATTAAAGGTCGAAATACAGATTTATTGATTGATTATCAAACTTGATCATGTAATATAATTTTTTAATAATGCCAATGATAATGCTAAAATTTTTACTGAACACTCTTCTGTTTGTATCTGACAATATGTAATAGAACTTACCACATTTAATGCTTACATGTTAATCTTCCAATGTTGCAAAGTATTATTGTTTCCATTTTACACATAAAGAAATTAAGGCAGGGAAGAATTTATCCTAAGAAAGTGAGAGAGGTGCAGCTTCTTCAATAGTCAAGCACTTTTCACCCTATGTAGTCTCTCAGAAATGTCCTCTTTTTACAAAGATATTGTGAATCTTATTGTGGTTGTTAAAAAAATCTTATTTTAAAAGTAGTTTTTCCTCATGGATGACTGAGTAATCCAAAGTTCATGTTTTGTTGTGTTGTTGTGTTTTGTTTCTATACGTTATCCGTATATAAAAATATCTTATATCACAAAATCGATTCTAAGGAACATTTGAAAGAATTGTCTTAAAATATTCACACACCAGTTTTCAAAATAATTTGACTAAAACATTCCTGATAAGCAGACATGTCTGTCTTGCTATTTATGTGTAAAGAGTCATTGCTGAAGGACAAAATGGACTTACAGTAGCTCCACTCTAAATGTTTCCTTTGGCGTAAAGGAATTTAGCTTATGGCTAATAGCACAGACTCTGAAACCAGTTTGCCTCCTGGTGAATTCCTAGTTCTATCTTATTATCTGGGAGACCTTAAGAAAGTCAGTTAGAGGCTGGGGATTTAGCTCAGTGCTTAGAGTGTTTGCCTCGCAAGCATGAGGCCCTGAGTTTGATTCCCGGTACCAAAAAAAAAAAGAAAGTCAGTTAGGTCCTCCACATCTCACTTTCTTTATTCTCACTGTCCATAAAGAGTTAGTAAGAGTACCAAGTAGATATCATTAGATATCAAGCATATTACTTGATTTCATATTATTGTTAAAGCTGAAAGCAGCTTCCTAGGTGTCTTAGTCCATTTTATGTTGCTGTAGCAGCATACATAAGACTGAGTGATTTATAAAGAAAAGAGCTTTACTCGGATTATAGTTCTGAAGACTTAGAAGTTCAAGATCTAGCCGCTGCAACTGGCCAAGAGCTCCTCCTCAGTCAAAGCATCAGAAAACGAGTAAAAATACAAACAAGTGAATGTGGGAGAGAAGGGGTGTGTGAAGGGTGAATGTGTTATAACAACCTGCTATTGCTATAACTAACACACTATTTTTTTTAGATTTTTATTAAAATTGATGAAAATTTCACAAACTTACAGGCCATTACAAAAGCTTACAGACCACAATACATTGTGCCTTTTGCTTATGACAGTGAGCAATGTAAACAACCACATAAATGAAGCAGTAACTCACAACTACATAAAGTTACTATAGTGCCCTGTGTATGTATCAGTGATTTAAGTTTGGGTTATTAGGTTCTTATTTTTAAGATATCATTATTCCTCTGGATTCCCACTCCTCTCCCTCTTTGCCCTCTTCTTGTTCCCTTGAACCCTTTGTCTATTAACTTATATCTAACATTTCGTCTTTTTGTATCCATTGTTTACTCTTTTCTTTTGTTTGTATTTTACCTCACTAAATGAGGGATACCATGTGATATTCCAGCTTGCAAGACTGGTTTATTTCACTCAATATTATATTTTCCAGGTCCATCCATTTTCCTGCAATGACTCTTGTTTGTCATTCTTTATAGCCGAATAGTACTCCATTATGTATAGATACCACATTTTGTTTATCCAGCTATCTATTGATGGGTATACAGGCTGCTTCCAGAATTTAGCTATTACAAATTGTGCTGCTATAAACATTGTTGTGCAAGTATCTCTGTAGTATGATGTCTTTAGCTCTTCAAGAATGATACCTAGTAGGGAAATGGCTGGGTCATATGGGATTTCTACTTTCAGACTCTTGAGAAATCTCCATACTGATTTCCATAATGGTTGGACTAGTTTGCATTCTCACCAACAGTGTAGAAGGGTTCTCTTTTCACCACAGCCATGCCAGCATTTGTTAGTGTTTGACTTTCTAATGATTGCATTCTTTCTGAGGTCAGGTGGAATCTTAAAGTTGTTTTAATTTGCATTTCTCTAATAGCCATAGATGTTGAACATTTTTTCATATGTTTGTTGGCCATTTGTATTACTTCCACTGTAAAGTATCTGTTCATTTCTCTGGCCCATTTCTTGAGTGGGTCATTGATTTTAGGTAGTTTAATTTTTTTGAGTTCTGTGTATATTCTAGATATTAGTCTTCTGTCTGAGGAGGAGCTAGCAAAGATTTTTTTCCCATTCTGTGGGTTTTCTCTTCGCCCTCCTAACTGACTCTCTTGCTATACAGAAATTCTTTAGTCTAATGTAGTCCCATTTGTTGATTCTTGTTATTTCCTGTGCGATTGAGGCTCTGTTTAGGAAGTCGTTTGACACACTTTTTTTGAGAACGACATTAACTGCTTTTGAACACCTAATTACCTGCTGATAGTCCACCATCTATCAACACCATTACATTGGGCACGAAGCCCATTAGTGTTGGTGGGAAAAATCATATTCAGGCTAGTTAACATTGTTATGGCTTACAGTTAGATGGCCCTCCCAAAACTCATGCACTCATAGGTGAGGGTTTGGGGAGGTGAGTGGATCATGTGGGCATGACACTCATCATGGATTGGTCTAATCAATGAGTTTATAGCTATATGAGAGGCAAGGAAGAGAAGAAGTTGATGGGTACAAGAAGTTTACCCATTTTAAGTACTTAATTTAAGCAAAGGCAAGACATTAAAATAATAGCAGCTTATCTATTAGTATCTATCAGCCTTTTAGTATCTATCAGCCTCAGCCTTAAGCCATATAAACAAACCCATTAAGAGATCAGGTAAGTCATTGCTATTAACTCTTCATAGCAAAAGATTTTTTTTCCTTCTTAAATCCAACAGCTACAGGGTTGGAAATTTAGCTCAGTGGCAGAGCACTTGCCTAGCAAGTACAAGGCCCTGAGTTCAATCCCCAGCACCACCCCCCCAAAATAAACAAACCAAACAACAACAACAACAACAACAAAAACCAGCTACTAGAATTTCAACTGAGTTTGCTGTCTGCCACTGAATGAAAAAGAACCTGGATTCTAAGAGTCCCCTCTTCTCCTACATCCTCCTTTAGAGGCAGGATGAGCTGTGTGTCCAGAGGGTAAGAAATCCCACTCCCAAGTATGTCATGTTGGGCTTAGAGCTGTCTGAGGAGCGTGAGGAAGAGGCTGGGGAGTCCTGAGTCTCTCCGGGGAGCTAGGTGTTGATGGAGTTCCTGAGTCCTTTGGACAGGGTGGGACTGATTTACTGGCCCGAGGATTATAAGGAGGAGGCCTGAGAGACCTCCCAGTGTGGTTTCTTTCATTAAACAGTGAGGAGACCCACAAACCCTTAGAGAGAGGTGGGGCTTTAAAGACAGGATCATCATTGATATCTATCTCCTGTTTGCAGGCCTCTTCAAGTATAGCACTATGTCTGTTGGGCCTTTGGACAGGAATAGTTTCTGATAAAGATCCATAAAATCCTAAACATAAGAGATTTTAAACTGCATTCTTTGCTTTTTGCAGAAAATATTTAACCAAACAATAGTATTATAATTTAGACTACCATCTTGTATCCATTTGTCGTGATTTCCTAGTTTATATTACTGGACCCTAATGGTGAGATAAGAGGAATGTGCAGGGCATTTCTTATCATTCTTTGAGGGGCCAAAGAAGGGGCAAGAGAAGACAAGGTCTGAGATCCTCCTGAAGGTGTTCCTTCAGAAGGATGTAGACCTACTGAGCTGTGGTGTATCCCCTTAGAAACTCAAGAGAATGAGAAAGCTGAATAAAGTATTGGGAAGGACGAAAATGGAGCAAAAGAGGCGTAGTAAACTGTAGATCACAGACACATGGAACCTGCATGGGACATAGAAGTTTTCTTGTACCGGTGGTGTCTTAAACCATGACCAAGTTAGCAGCAGACACTCTAGCTGCTCTTAACTATCTGACTTATTCCAGAAATGAGCTAAAAAGGGGGAGGGGGCAGAAGAGAATTTTAAAAAGGCAAAAATAATTTTTCCAAAGAGGACTTACCTCCTGACTGGGCTCACCAAGAAAATGTTACCAGATGGTGGGTTTCAGGGGAATTCTTCCCTGGTTCTTGCTGAGAGTGAGTAGGTGAACAGATGCTTAGTGGCAGCTACAAGAAGGGGGAGGGGGTCTTTTTATATTGAGTTCTTGGATTGGCTTTATGATCACACAGTGCCTTCTAAAAGTGACTTGCCAAATAAACATTATGGGGTTTGGGGTCGCTCCCTCTCCTGGACTAAGAGTCCAGGTTCTTCTCATCTCCAACAGAGAGTTGAATGAAATGAGCAAAAAGCAGTGGCAGAATTTATTTGAGAAAGTAAAAGTGAAGAGAGAGAAACTGGCTCTGCAGAGTGAGCTTGGGCTGAGTAAAAGAGGAAAAGTGCTCCCTGGAGGAAGAAGGGCAGGCTATGGTGAGGAAAGCCGTTACAGCAAGCTCTTCTCAGTACTTGTGTCTTTTTATACTGTCCAAATCTTGAGGAAATACGGGTCCTGGGAGACAGTGCTGGGCTCCTGCACCTCGGGCTGACGTCGGGACCAGGCCGTTTGATTAAAAACTTGCTTGAGTTCTTGTGAGAAGTGCATGTGCAGGGCTTTGCAAACTTGTTCAGCGCATGCCTTCCAGGACCTTATACTTTACAGCTCACGCCTACTTCCCCAGCCAGTTTTGCTACAGTTTTGCTATAATCTCCTATGTCAACTTCCTTCTGATCTGAATAAGGTATTGAGATGACTGTTCTAGCAACAACTCACATTGTCTGGGGCTAAATTCAAGTGTCTTATCAAAAAACTCATTTGACTTCATGACAGATGTAAATGAAGAATTAAAAATAGTACTTTTCTGCTTGGTTTGGGGTGCAGTATACAGGAACTGCGCAGTCATTCTGAATCCTGAGTTCTGTGCACGTGCCCTGAGTCTCCATGACTTTGACAGACTCTATGGGTTGTTTGATTTGTTTTTGTTTTTTACCAAGCCCAAATCTCCTACTTCATTGACATACCTTGTTGTGACATTTTAATTCATTTTTAAAGTGAAATAATTCATTATATTTCATTTGCATGTTATAGGGTTTATAGAAAGTTTTAAAATTTTTAAAAATTTAATCATCCTGTTTGTGTTTTTATGTGTATCACAACTAGCAGACACACTGCAGCTCATGCAGCTCTTGGGCATTTGATTTTGGCAGTCAATGGGCAGTTTGCTTGGTATAGCGTAGTTCCCTTTATATTTGATATATTTGTAGTTTTCCCTTTGTATTTTTATTAAACTCTCTACTTATTTTCCCATTACTCATTAACTGACAGATTTTTTCTTTCTCCTGTATGTATTTTGGTTGCTAATATCTGTAATTCAATAGAGAAACTAGAAATTAGTTTGTATCACATTTTCAACATAAAATCTTGTCTTCAAGCTGCATTATATTTCTTAGCTAACAGAAAACAAATTATTTTCTAGATGACTTATTTATAAGAGAGAGAAAGAGCGAGCTACAAACTCAAATTTCAAAATTAAAATTATGGCGGAACGTTCCTGCTAATCATAGCGGTATAAGTCAATATCAGATCACTTCCATGTCCTTATCTTTGGCTGAATTCTTTATTCAAATCATTCTGGCCCTTCACTCAAGTAGGATTTTTCCAATTTTATCTTTCCTAATCAGTTTGTTGATTTGACAGGTTCTTATGTTTTATAAAAACATGAAACAATTTCAAAATTGAAATTGGGTTATAGGGATTGTGTAAATAATTAGGTATTTAAATGTAATACTTATAATTCAAAGAGGAAAATGCCTTTCTATACAGTTATCATATCAATAACCCTCACAATCCAGAGAAGCTACTTTCGGTCTGGGCTTTATCTTCTGAGCACTGTTGAACAGGTCTTACCAAGTCACTTCTTCATCCTCCTAAAACAAATGTGCCTTTGCCAAAACTTGGCAAACTGTTCCTGCCTTGGCACTTTTCTGGTTAGAATGAACTCTTTCCTCATTGACTAAGTGTGAACCTGTTGAATGTCCTAGGTCTGAGGGTTTATCCAGTAGCCGCCATGTTTCCTCATCTTCCTTCTTAGAATGACCCTATTCCCTCTGATCTAGGGAAAGAAATTAGACAAATCAGTTATCTGCAATTATATGCCATGATAGGGAGAGACCAAGAAATCATGCTAAGTTTGTATAACATTTACTGATGATATCAAGAACAGAACATTTTCTTTATCATAAATTCTGGGCCTGAAATGTAAATGGCTAATATCACTTAAACTTTCTTCATTTCTTTCTTCATTCTGCTGCTCTTCATCAAGATTTGTGTAAAGAAAATCTTCTCAACTATTCAAAATACAGTTTTCTTGTTTCTGCTTGTGCAAACACTCCCTATTTTCTCTGATAGCATGGAAATCCCTTTTTTATGACTCATATATTTCCTCTTTTTCAAGCACCATCCCAAATTTCCTTCCTCTTTAAAATCTACCTAGTTTAACTTTTCAAATGTCTAATTTTAAGTTTCCATCTCAGATAAGTTTTTACACATTAATTTAGTCTCATCACAACTTTTTGGGGGGTTGCTGGGGGTCAAACTTAGGGCTTGTGCTTGCTACCTTAACCTCATCACTGCAACTTTATGGGGAACTTTATACTTCTTTCTATTCAACTTCCTTTAGCCCCATCGGACTGCAAAACCTCAAGGATTCAGATACTATATTCTACTTTACTCTAAATTCTTTAAGGTGTTTAGTGGGGTAAGGCTTTTGATTTTCTGTTCTTTCTTTGCTTCACTAAGGGAAGAAATGCAAATATTTTCCCTCCAGGGACGTTTGGGGAAGGAGTTTTTCAGTGGCTAATGATTTGTACTCTGGGTTTAATGGGCCATCAAAGTCTATTAAGCAATAGCTGAAGAAAGAGTTGGTTCCATTGTAAAGGAGAAGGAGATAAACTGAAATGAGTAAAAAGATTTTCCAAGACTCCAAACACATTCTGGGGAAGTGGACCAGGGAGGCACAGAGCTTATGGCCTGAGTGACCAGGCCAAGCAGGAAGAGGCTGAGCTACCCAGGAAGACTCAGGCACCTGAGAGGTGGGCTGGGCCTACAAAAGGGCTCCAGGAGCAGTCCTGTTCCCCAGCCCAGACTCACAGCACCCCTCACTAGAGCTGCCGTCTCTCCTTTCATCTGCTCGAGAGCAAGGAATTTGGCACTTTCCTTGTTCCCTAGAGAGGAGTTTACCCCGACAGCACTGTGCACCTTGTCAGTTCTTCTGCCATCTGTGCCTGTCACCCGTTGAGCCCCCAACATCATCTGTGTGACTCGAGATTCTAGTATGTAGCCTCTATATGCCACCTTTGAAATATTTACCTTTGGAAAATATTCCGTTTCTAATTTTAGTTTCCAACTTACATATCTACTCAACTGTGATTGGCATGTCAAAATTAGTGTATTCCAAAGCCAACTTCTGATCTGCCTTATAATAGTAAACAGCATCTTTATCTATGTAGGTTAAGCCATAAATCCAGAAGTCTGTCCAGCCACGTTCGGGTTATCTAAATCAAAGACAGTTTAACAAAGAACTGTTTACAAAGTTGAGGGCAGTACTTAAAGAAGCCACCAGATAACATTGTAGCGCTCCTGAAACGATGAGAATGGGAGCCCATGACTTGTCCACAGATCCGAAGGGGCGGCCGGAGGAGGTGGCTCCTGGCACCCAGGCACCGCAGGCTGTCTAGGAAGGGTAGGGGAGCGTGTCTGACTTTCAGCCAGCGATGTGCCGAGCCCTCAGTACAGAGTGGAGATGCAGTCAGAAACCATACCTCACAGTTACCTACCTCAGACGTGCTGTGCTGTTCCTGGAGTCCAAAGGATGCTGGTGATGGTTGTAGGAATAACTCGTTCATGTAAACCTAGACTTCCAGCCTCCTGGATAGAACACAGGGCAGGACAGAAAAGGATAGATGGGATGGACAAATGGAAAGGAGCTTAATCCGATACATTTTCTTGACTCATATTGCCACTGGCTAGGATGGGTCCTTGCTTTAGCTAAAATAAAAACTAAAACTAAAGCAGCAGTATGAATTTATAGGCACAAGCTTTAAGTGGAAAGTAAGAGGAAAGATGGAGAAAGTACTGTTTCTTGAGCAGCTGAAAAGGCCTGACTCTGATACAGAGAATCAGATTGGCCTGCCCACAAAAAGGATTAGCCAAGGTGGGCTAGGGTTAGGTGGATCACTACCTCAGTTCTGGTTTTATTACCTGCAGAAATCCACCTGGCTTCAGAAGAAATTCATTTTCCATGAAAACATCATCTCTGTGGCAGTTTTAGTCATGTGAAGCCATTTATTTTCCTGGAATCTTGGTGACTCTCAGTTTAAGACAATAGCTGGAGGCTTTTAGGCATTGCTCCAAGGAAGGGTCTGGAATGGGAATTGTAAAGACTGGGAATCAGATGTCCCTTTAGATCCTGAAAATTAGTTACCCTTATCTTGGGATACTCCACTGTGAAGGTGTTACCTTGTGGTGGATCCAACGGATACCAAGTTCTTGTGTACAGCAAGCAAAGAATTGCAAAGCATACACTTAATGGTGAAAGAAATCAGCTACATTTATTGAAGGTCATGAATAGAGAAATTGTGCTGGGATGACAGAAAAGGCACATTGCAAACCATGCAGACAAATCAGACTTTTGGGCTCAAGAGTAAGGAAACAAGGAGGGAGCATGTGCTTTGGTTTGGGGTCATATAGAATGTTCCTGGAGAGACACCTGAGTTTAAGTGTGTAAAAAGCAATGGTTTCTTCAGACCCCAGTATTCTACCTGTATTAAAAGGAAAGGAGATAGTTAATAAGCTATGGTCTGCAGAATTTCTGATAAACGCTCCCTAAACGATTAACCTTCCTATATGCACAGCTGAGAAGAATTTGACCCAGAGTTTTCCAAATGAAGGTCAAGCTTCATTTTACTTTTAATTACCTATTGAATATTTGTAGGCCTGCATGAAGAGTCATGGGTTTTAGCAAAGACCACTTTTTAAGTCCCCGATTGCCTGAGAAGAAAACAAAAATCATGTCTTTGATGAATAACAGATTAAAGGCCCAGGAGTTTGCCAGTACCCTGTCCCTGTGTTGGTCCGTGACTATGTCATGACTGTCCTTATCCGATTATTTCATGTCAATAACACTCACAGAATGCTCCAGCATATCCTTAAATGAACAACAACATCAGCAACAAAAAAGTAGACATAGAGCACTAGAAAAAGCAGAATTTAGAGAATAAGCCCAAATCTCCCAGATTGAAACAGTGGTGGATGATTTCCCTACTGTCTTTGTCCAGGGGCTACACTTAAGGGATCTTTCACATGTTTCTAACTTCCGCCCACCCGGAATCAGATATCCTCTGGCTTATTCAGTTGAGTGAGAGCATGAAGCACCTCATTTCTTTTCATCAGTACATGTTTACAGTATATAATATTTATATTCCTTGTGTGAAGTTGGTACATGTATATAACGTCTTAATTTCTTTTTTCATCCCCTTTTCCTTTCCTCTCTTCCTCTCTGTTCATCTCTTGATCACTTTCCCATTTGCAAACAGATCTCTCTCCCTACTTTCTATTACCTATCTTTTATGCTGTTCTTTATTTATAATTTGGGCTTTTTATATAAGAGAAACTATGAGAGATTTAAGCTTGTGCATCTGATTTAGTGCATCTGTGGTACTCCCTGACCCGCACACTGAGTCAAAATTCGTGTTTCACTGTGTTTCCATTATCTTTTCATCAAAACACTTTGAGGGAGAGAAAAAAAAAAAGATTGACACCACCAAGTTAATTTCATTCAGGACAAACAATCTTGAAAGCAGAGTCATCTCTGAGCTGGCTCAACAGTCTGAAGTACTAAATTTACAAATTGAATTATTTGTCCCTCTCACTGACTTTTGAAAGTAGATAGCATTCTCTTTCTTTTTACATAATCAATCCTGGATTAAAGTAGGTAATACAGGTTGTTGGGTACAGACCAATATCTCTACAAAAAAATACAAAAGAGAGGGTCAGAAAGGAAAGGATGAAGACTCTCCAGATAGCGAAACTAAAATTCTGCAAAGAAAATCTTAACCTACCTCTTCCTTTGGCTCCCAGGAAACAACATTCTCCTCCCTTTGCGTGTCTTTGTGAGGATTTTAACCCTTGTGTACAATTTCTTTGACAGCTCTCCCTTCAACAGATAGAGTATAAATCTCCTTCCTTCAAACATAGGCTGGTATTAGTAACTTTCTTAACCCTAAGAAATACAGCAAGAATAAAGAATTTAGATTACCTGCATGTCTAGGTAATCTAAGCCAGTCATATAAAGCTCACTCTATCTTTCTTAGGGCACATACTTTTGGAGCTCTGAGCTATTCTGCCATGATGAAGGAAGAACACTTCAAAACAGAAACAAGTCACAAGAGCCCACCTAGTCCAGCCTGCAGCTATTAGAGCACCATATCCGGAAGGGAGAAGTCTCCCGGATGATTCCCAACCTCACCACTGACTTATGTAACCACATGGGACCTCCTAAAACACATTCATTGAGTCCTGTCAACCTACAGATCGATGAGGCGTAAGAATACTGATTCTTCTTATTTTTTGCCAGTAAAGTTTTTATACAGCCACAGTACTGTCTCTCCTTTTATTACACTTTAAATGCTACCTCTTGTCCACACCCTGAACCCTTTTCTCTTATTTATTATGCTCTTTCTCAGCAACCTCATCAAACCTATGCTTTTAAGTAGTATTTACCTCTCATCTCTGAAATTTTCATTTTAATGACAGAATTTTATCTGTGTCTCAAATATCCACTTGCCTAGCTGTCATAGATATCATAAATTTAGTACGCCCCAAACATAACCATCATCTTCCCTTTGTTAATAAATGGCAGCTCTACCCAACCTTAGCTTGCCCTCAAAAGTCAGGCCCTCAAAAGTGTTCCAGGAAACACCCATCCCTCATTTCCCCAAACCAATTTATCACTGAATTCTAGCAATTATTTCCTACAGTTACGGAAGATGTAAATTATTTTTGTTCCTAGTATCACCAGTCTGGTCAAAGAGATAGTTACTTATCACTTATGTTAATACAATAATTCCTCAATATTCACTTTGCTTACAATTTGGCCACCCAGATTTCTAACACTTCAACATTATTCTTCATACAATAACTACACTAATTTTTAAACCATAAATCATACAAGTTTCTCTCTCTTCATTTATGAACAATGAATTAGGGCTACATCTCCCACCCTCTAATTTGGGCTGAGATCGACGATTTGACAATGCTTTGGGTCTTAGTTACTTTTCTTGTTGCTGAGACAATATACTAGACATCCAAAGTCAAAGGAGGAAGGTTTATTTCAGCTCTCAGTTTGTAGAAGTTTCAGTCCATAGTTGGCTGTCTCCAGTGCAGGGTGGCAAGGCAGAGGGACACTACAGAAAAGAAACAGTCCATGAAAAACAGGCAGGAGACAATGAAGCAGAAATCAGCAGCAGCAGCAGCAACCCTGCCTCCCCTTTTTCCTCCTTTCCAGCTTTCTGGGTGGTGCCACCCACACTCAGGGTGGGACTTTCCATTATCACACCCAGAACTATGCTAAACCAAACAGTGGACTGATTTAGTAATCATGCACTTTAAATCTTGGGATTACACCTTTAATCTCAGCATCAGACACCCTAGATCCAGCCACCTCTGAGAAGCCCCCACCATGACCACATGAGGTTTTGGGGAGACATCTAGATACAAGCCACAGCACTTTCCTTTCCAATCTATTTTTGACTCAACCCTTTCTTTCTCAGCAGATCTATTCACTATTCACACTATCTTTTTCTAGTTTCTAAGAAATAGAAACTTTCTACAAGTCCTTTTTCATATTCTCTTTTTTTTCTGTATTAAATGTCCTTTTCATAAAAACAAACTCACAAAAATAAAAACAAATGTCCTTTTCTTCTCCTCCAGCTTTGGTTTCCTCACTGAAAATGTCTCCTGTCTAGTTTATATTACTGGTAATCTTTCTGGTTTCAGCTTCAGTGTTTTTTCCTCGAATCACATTTCTTACCCCGACCTTTATTCTAATTGTGGTCCCAGGTTTTTATCCTTCAGTGTATGTGCTGCCAAAGTGAGCACCGGTTTTTTTCTTTCGAAAAATGCTCTTGTTTTCACTTACAACACAATTGATGATCATGAGTGCACTCATTCTGAATTGTCGTACATCTCGTTGCTACCACTGCCCTGTAAATTCCCTAACACCAGAGATTGAGTCTCATTTGTTCATTGCAGAACACCCAGAATTTAGTAGTTTCTCGATCGCCATAGGTGTTCATTATCTGCCTCTTAAATATATACATACTTATTTAATGTAATCTTTGTGGTAATGCTCCGGAGACACTTGGTACTTTTAGGAAAGCTTCTTCCCCATGACCTTGTGGCCATGTGAACACATAGATAGATATCTCAGAGGGAGAAATGCCCATGAGAAGCTGACATCACAAGAACTTCATTCAGAGGCAAGCTAAAGTCTAAGAAAATCATAGCAGTTTTCAGAAAAGTAATAGCACATTAAATTACCTCTGCTTAAGAAATCTCAATTAATCTTTTTAATTTTCTATGATTTCTATGCAAGCATAAGCATCCCCTTCTAGAAACATTATTGGAATGAAGATCCACTGAACACAAAAAGAAAAAAAAACAAAAAACAAAACAAAAAAAACAAGCAAACAACAACAACAAAAAACCCATTTGGGATGATTTTCTTCAATTCTGTTGTAAAGCAACACATTATTTTTGAGAACAGAAATTGAATCCTATACCTAAGAGTTTTACCCCGGCTTCATATTCATCAAGAACAACAAATTAAAAACAAAACATATCCAGTTTTCATGGTCTGGAAGTATATTATTACCTCTATAGATATCTTCAGGGCCAAATAATAATAGAAAAATTTTAAAAATTCAAGTTGAAGATAGAAAAGAAAAGCAACAAAAATTTAAAAAGGGAAACAACTTCCTCTCTGTACACAAAATATCATCACAATTCTGGTTTCTAATTTGCTGTAGTCAAACCTCCAAAAAATTCAAACCTAAAAGCAATTTGTGTGATAAATCATGTTGATGATTACACACAGTACCAAAGAAACCTTTGGTGGAAGCTATCACAGGCATGAAATTCTCCACCACTATTGTGGCATCCATGACAATTCAGAATAAAATAGGTCAGATAACCATCAGTCAATCACATTTTCTTTTCCTCCTGGGATCAAAAACACCCCAGCTTTCTCCTGCTGCTCTGAACCGGAAATCTGCATTTTTTTTCTTAAACTTGTAAGATTGTGATTAAATATTTTCACCCATGTCAATACTTATAGTAAAGCATGAGCCTAATAAATTAAATCAAAAGATAAAAGAGCATACAAACAAGTTAGACAGTGCCCGTCTCCCATCACTGTTCCTTCTGTAAATGACAGATTAGCTGCTCATCTAAAATCTGTCAAGCAAGTGCTTTGAAAATCCAGATAAATTAAAGGAATGATGAAGCAGTCTTGCTAAGTGGAAGTAGATGATAGCATTATGTCCTGCAGCTGTATTTATTGAAGGACAGCCTGAGGGTGACAGTCTTGACTTTTGGAGGTGTTTTTCAAAATTATTATATTTTAAAAATATGTATTTGTTCATCATGATAGAATTCTTAAATCCTACTCACTTTCTTTTTCTTCCCAAAAAAATTAGTGAGGAATAACAATGCTTGATTCGTGCTTGTATTTTGCTATCGACTTTTCAAAGATGATATCGTACATTTCAGGAACTTTTGCTTTAAAAAATCTTGTTTGAAAATCTCTTGAAATACTGAGTTGATATAAATAGATTTATTGGGCATTTTAATACTAATAAGTGCCATGTGTATTTGGGCACTCCAAATCAGGGTATGATGTACAGCATATTCAGATTCATCGTTACCTTAAAATTCTATTTCTTAGAGTATCTCAAGGAGCTCGTGCTTGCTTAAACACTTCTTGGGATACTCTGTTTCCCTAAAAATGTATATAAGCATAAGACAGTCCAGAGGCCACACAAAAACAGCACTAACTCCTCTATGAGGTCACCATGGTCAAGGTCTGACCACCTCCCAAAGGTGTTATTTCCAAATACCATTAGGGTTTAGGGTTTCAACTTCTGAACATTAGAGGCAAACATACAGTCCATAGCAGCCATAGAGTATGATAATTTTCTCATGTGCAGATCTTTGTATCTGTACAGGTATGAGCCATATACCAGGAATTAGAGCATGTAAGTATGAATATTTAAGAGAATGAAGGAGACAGACCTTCTCAAAAGGAGCTGCCAATTAAAGAGGGAAGAAAGCCTCTCTAGAATTAACTGTAGTTTGTGTCAGAATCTGCTATTTTGTTCCCTATCTTCATGAAGACTGTAGACAAGTAGGAAAGCCAAAGTCTTAGACATGTATCTATAACAATGTTTACCTGTAATCCAAGTACTCTGGGAGTCTGAGGCAAGAGCACAGCAAGATCAAACTCAGTCCGGGCAATTTAGCATAACCCTGTTTCAAAATAAGAAATAAAGGGCTGTAGATGCAGCTCAGTGTGAAAGCATCCAAGTTCACTTCCCTGTACCAAAATAAGGACGGAGAGAGAGAGAGAGAGAGAGAGAGAGAGAGAGAGAGAGAGAGAGTGAGATAGAGAGAGAGAGAGAACAAAACTAGGTACCAATGGTGGTCAGCGCACCATGTCCCTGGGTTCAGTGTCAGTGTATTCAACTAATTGCAGATAGGAAACATATTTTTTTTAAAACTGTGTTTGTACTGAACATATATAGATTTTTCTTGTCATTATTCCCTAAACAATATAAATAGCAACTATTTATTTATGGTTTACATTGTATTATTGTAAATAATATAGAGATGATTCAAAGCAAAGGGAGAAAGTGAATAGGTTATATACAAACACTACACCATTTTCTAGACACACTGCAGATCTCAGATTGCGGCATATTGCCACAGAAGGTGGAGAAAGAAGAGAGGGTGTCCTGGAAGTAATCGCCCAAGGATACAACTATGTTTTGATTGGGGAAAGGCACAGGCATGTATTTCTTACATAGAAGAATGAGGACATGTGGCTGAAAGGAAATCTTGAGATCAACTCACAGCAGTATAACTAAATCATTGTGCATCCCTAACTATCTACCTAATCCTTTAAATTTCCATTTGTTCCTCAGCAAAGGAAGTTGGGACTCCACAGCCTCAAGGGTCTTCAGAAGTTTTTAGTGCCTGATCTATTTTTATTTTCTCATACATCTACAAAGGCCAGGTGTAAAGAGTCCAGGCAGCCAAGAGAAGAATTAGCTGCTGATCTGCTTCTTCATCATTGGCTTTGGTTCCTATTTATTTTATTATCAAACTTACATTAAAACAAGTTTAGTAATTGTTTAAAACAAAGGATTATTATTTAGAAAGCAGCATCTCAGCTGTGTTGTGATTAAAAGACTTTGAAAAGAGCAGGAAGCATAGTTTTTGACAGTATTGTTTTTCTTCTTTTCTATAAAAAACCCTTTTTTGTGCAGGTTCAAGTGGAAGATTAAATACTAATTTGATTCTCTACATTACAGAAGAGTCTTTAACACAGCGTAGAGATATGGGCTTATCTAGAGGGACTGTTTTTGAAAGAAATGCTGCTATTCAAAGTGATAGCAGAGACTAGCTTTGTTTTTCTAAACTATTCAGAAAAGAAATAACTGGCTGATTTGCTGATATGCAGATAAATATCAGGTATTATTTAACCAGCACCAACAGGACTGAAAATCTACATATCTTTCCACCATTCTGGGAATACTGAACCTACAAAAAAGGAAGAATTTGTTCCTTACATACTAAGTATATTAGATAGCACCCCTAGGAAATAAGAAAATAGGCTAAGCTCTATTTTCTTGCACACACACACACACACACAAAAAAAATTGGTCCTCCTCAAATACTGATGGGAAGTTCTCTGTTGATTTGTCTGCCAGGGATTTAAAATGGAGGCATTAAAAATATGCTAAATTGCTACCTGATTATGACTACTGGTAAAGGTAATAATTTATCTTCCAACTAGAAGTAATAAAATCATAAATATCTTACATGAAGATGTAAAATATAGCTTTCTTTCAAAAATAAAAGCTCTTGTTTTTATCTCTGCCAGTTCTAAATTCTCTGGCGTTTCACTTGCACTTTGAAAGAATTTTCACTGAATTTATTGAATTTCAATTTTAAATGAAGGTTCCCGACAGATATATATGGGTTTGTTTTGGAATATCCTTTCCTTTGATACCATTTTGATTTTCCAGGTTTAAGGCAAGCTATTTCTTGTCTTCAGTTCTCCAAACTGTTGATTCCTATAACTCTGCTTTTCCTTTTCTTTTCTTTAACCTCTGTCTCCCATTGAGCCCTTTCCTTTATTCTATGTTTCCATTTACTTTGTTCAAATTGCTTGATAAATGAGGCCTGCCCAACCTTTATAATTCTGTTCCCAATGCCTAATTACTCCTATTTTTTCCTTATGTTGATCCACATAGCATAATGCTAATACTGTCCAAGAAAATGATCTCTTCTGTAAACCTTATTTCAGAGAGTGTAAAAAACGGTCCCTCATAGGAAGGATGAAGCATCTCTAGAACATGCTGACCAAAGAGCACATTTTAGCCTTCACCGGCTCTCTACCTTGTTTGTACCCCTTTCCTCTACATGAAGAACAAGCCCTTCTCACCTGTATCAAGGGCAGTTGCTTCTTTTGCCCATTAACTCATCCTGATGTGTACTCAAGTTGGCAGTGCCAAGCTCTAGGCACCGAGTGAAAGCAGGCTGTGGCATCTGCCACAAAACTCCTAGAGAGCAGGTGTAGAGCCTTGTGTCTACCTGCAGCCCACAAGTCCCTGTGCAGTGGGAAGATACAGATCAGAGGAACAAGACAAATTTCATCCTAACTCCACCCCTACCGATTCCCTTCTTAAGCCCTATTATGTTGAGAAATGGAACAGAAGCACAGGATGCAATATTTTCAATCCTGAAGTTTTGATGGAGGGAGGATTCCAAATGGTGAATAGAGACCTGAGCACTAAATAGACACAGATTTAGCCTTGCACATGGTCAGAGTAGTGGTATGTCCACATAGTAAAATCTATTAGCGGTCTTAGAAACATCCTTAAGCATAAAAACCATCTAAAGGAAGTGTTTATAACACCAGCAACAGATACCAAATTCTCTGCAGGTCTTCTGAAGCTGAAAAATTGAAAATGCCTCAATGAAGGGGTATAGTTAGAAAACTATTTATCAATATTTTTGATAACCTTGGGGTCAAGATGATAACCTTGGTGCCAATGAATTTACAGTTAGTTTCCCTTGTGAAAGTCAACATGTTTCTATGAGTGTTAGGTGAAAATAGTATAGTTGGCAATACATTCTACAAGTACTGGTATGTATATTCAAGTTGCATTAAGGGCAAACATTGCTAGAGAATTTAGCTTGCTCTATTTCAAGAAGAATTCTGTCTTTCTATGCACACACGCGCACACACATACACACACACACACACACACACACACCCCTGATCATAGTATGGTACTTGTGCCTCTGCTGTGGTTTGAATGTGCACCCCCCCAACATTCAAGGGTTAAAAGCCTACCCATTACCAACTAGCTCACTCTTAGTGGCTTGCCAAATAAACATTACTGGGTTTTGTGGTGTTCGCATTTCCTTCTAGAGTTGGATTCCAGGTTCTTCTCATCTCGAACAAAAATTCGAATGAAAAGAGAAAAAAAGAAAAACAGGTAACAAAGTTTATTTGCAAAAGTAAAAGTGAAGAGTGAGGGAGAAACAGGCTCTGCAAAGCAAGCATGGGCCAGAAAGAAGAGAAAAAGTGCTCCCTGGAGGACACATGTCAGGCTGTCACGAGGAAAGCCATGGCAGCGGGCTCTTCTTCGTGTCTCTGCCTTTTTATGCTACCCAGATCTTGAGAAAGTCCACAAGAACTTCCACTGAGAGGTGATGCTGGGATCCCATACCTCAGGTTGATGTCAGGTCTGGGCCATCGTATTTAAAAAATGCTCAAATTCTCATGAGACGTCCACATGCAGTGCTTTCAAAACTCTTCTGTCATATGCTCCAGGATCTTGCAATTTTTTTAACTTTATATTTTTGATTAGTATATATTTGTTATACATATTCATCACATTCATCAGAGGGAATTTTACCTGTATATAATGTATCTTCTTTTTTCCCATCACCTTCCCATGGCTTCAGCTCTTCTACTCCTCATTTGCAAAACTTCCCTTCCATTTTTCCCTTCTATTCTCTTTTTATTCCTTTTTCCTCCCTTCCCTTCTCTTCCTCCCTCCCTTTTTCCCCTTCCCATTTGAACATGTTCTTCCTAATTTCTAATATCTTTTTTTTTCCCCACACACCTTTAATCCCAGTATCATACAACCTAAATCTAGCCACCTTCGAAAAACCCAACATATGAGCACAAACAAGTTTGGGGAATATCTAAATTACAAGTCATAACAATCCTCCCCTGGTCCCCCAAAGACTCGTGTGCATCACTTTATGCAAAAGGCAGTGAGTCAATCTATAAGTGTTGCAAAGTCCTAACAGTTTCAAAATTGCTGAAAAGTCCAAGTCCAAATTCTCTTCTTAGATTTAAGGCAAAATTTTAGCTGTGAGCCCCTGTAAAGATGAAAAGATTAAACATTTCCAAAATATGATGGCACAAGATAGACATTCTCATTCCAAATAGGAGGATAGAAGAAATGGGACTGAAAAAAGACTAAAATCCAGCAGGGAAAACATTAAATTCTGTTGTTTCATGTCCAGAATCTGGGGCAATCTTTGGCAAGATGTGAACTCCAAAGGGTTTGTGTGGCTCCACCCCTACAGCACTGCCAGTGGTTGTAGCTCTCATGGCTTCTCTCTCGGGCTGGATTTGCTCACTCCTTTCAGCTTTCTTCAGAGGGTCTGCGTTCCTGGCCTCTTCAGTCTTCTGCAGTCCCCACTACACCTTCGGCTTCACACTCATAGCTTCACACACCGCCCTCTCAGGAGCTCACTGCCTGGCTCCCAGGCCTTCTTCTGAAATCTGGGTGGAGGCCTCCCTGACCCTACAGGTCTTGCATTCTGCGTGTGCCTGAAACCAGTACCACACAGATAACACCAAGGTCTGCCACCAGCTGGAGCAGTAGCCAGGCTTTCTTCTCTCTTGTTAGCGGGCAAGTGCCTGGATTGCTGAGCATTATGAACACAATCTGGAGGGGAAAATCCTCTAGACTGCCATCATTCTGGAACATGGTGCTCTGGGACTTTCTTCTCAAAGCAAAATCTTTTGCCTTTGGAACTTCGAGGCTGCAAATGGTGGAGTCCGGCTGGTTCTTGTGCTATCCTCAAGCCATCTTTTCCACTGTCCTGTTCCTTCTCAGTAACCAAGTTCTTTTCTGCTCCATTTTTGCAGTCTGAAATTTTACTGAAGCTGCCGTCCTGGTCAAATTTAAAACACTTAAAATCATTCTGCTGGCCTCTTTGTTCTTGATTCTCATACAGATCTGGCTAAAAGCCCCCCAAATCAGTCATGCCACCACCTCAACATCAGACTGCCTTGAAATTTCTTCCACCAGATTAATTAGTCTTCTGCCCTTAATCGCAGTCTAGGCAAAGTCTCTGGACATGAGCAAAATGCAGACAGATTTTCTGCCAAAACATAACACACATGGTCTGGAGTCCAATAGCCGAAGAAGTCTTTCTTCCTAACTGAAACCTCCTAACTCAGGTCTTTATCAGATGCATTTATATCAGTATTCTGGTCTTCTGAGCTCTGACAAGAATCCCCCATCAAGTTCAGCTTACAACACTCCAGGACTGGCATCCCAAACCTTTCCGAACTCTTCCCACAAACCAGTTCCAAACAGCTGAGATGTCAAACAGTTTTGATGATTTCATGTTCAAAGTTTAGATGTAAAGAATATTGTATAAAAGAGAGCTATTATTGGTTACCTTATGTTATGACTTGTATCTAGATGGCCCCCCAAAGCCTCATGTATTCATAGATGTGGCTTTTCAGATATGGCTGGATTTAGAGTATGTGATACTGGGACTAATGGTGTGTGGTACTGGATTAGGGCACTAATTGGTTTAGCACAGTTCTGGCTGTGTATAACAGGAAGGCCCACTCGGGGTGTGGTGTAGCCTGGATTGACTATCAAGAGAGGCTTGCTATTGCTGCTGCTCACTGCCTTCTTCCTCTGCCTTCTCTGACATGGACTGTTTCTCTTCTGTCATCCCCTCTGCCAGGCCACCCCGCCTTGGAGCCAGCCAACTATGGACTGACACATCTACAAACTGTGAGTTGAAATAAATCTTTCCTCCTTTAACTTGTGAGTGTTGGGTATTTTGTCTCAGCAGCAAGAAAAGTAACTAAGAGAGAATTTGGTACCAGAGAAGTATGGTCCTTACAGTGACATTGTCTGGCCATGTGGTTCAGGATTCTTTGGAATTACTTTCTAGTATCTGTCCTCCATCATGCTCCTTACTAACCCTTTGGGTTTCTCACACAAGAGAAACAATGAGATATTTAAACTTGTGTGTCCGATTTACTTCACTCCAGATTATGATCTCGCAGTGCATCCATTTTCCTTCAAATGACTCAAGTTTATCCTTCTTTATAGCAGAAGTAGTACTCCATTATATATAAATACTATATTTTCTTTATCCATTCATCTGTTGATCAACATATCAGCTGGTCTCAAAATTTAGCTGTTATAAATTTTGTTGCTATAAACAAGAGTATGAATATATCACTATGGTATGATGTTTTTAACTCTTTTGGGAAGATACCTAGGAGGGGAACAGCTGGGTTAAATGGAACCTCTAGTTTTGGTTTTTGGCGGAATCTCTGCTGATTTCCATAGTGTTTGCACCAGTTTACACTCCCACCAGCAATGGTGAAGTGTTTCTTTTTCCCCAAGCCCCACCAGCATTTGTTATTAGTTGATTTCTTGATGATAGCTATTCTTTCTGGAGTGAGATGGAATCTTAGTGTTGTCTTAATTTGCATTTCTTAAATGACCAGTAAAATTGACCATTTTTTTTTCATATATTTATTTGCTATTTTTACTTCTTCATCTGAGAAAAGCCTATTCATTTCTGATGCCCATTTTTGGATTGTGTCTTTATATTTGAGGCATCTGATATTTTGAGTTCTTTATATATTCTAGATGTTACTCCTTTGTCTGAGGAACAGCTGGTAAAATTTTTTCCTATTCTGTGGTTTGTCTCTTCACTCCATTGTGGCTTCTTTTGTTGTGCAAAAGTGTTTTAATTTATGGTAGTGTACAATTCAGGGCATTACTTTGTTTTTGTTGGTAGACTAAGGACCCAGTCAGAGACCAGATCCATGCTGGATCATCCCAGTAAGCCTGCGGTAGGATTAGGGTAGGTTACTAGATAATCTCAGCAAGCCTGAAGTAGATTAGTGTAGCTACCAGTTCTGGTACTTTCAAATCCACAAAAATTCAGGCTAATCCTGGCCTCTGATCATGGAACTGAACCCTGAGTCATTTAGCTTTTAACACATTGGGTGTCTCTTGCCAGTCTGACCATGGCTCCTTGACCCTGGACATTTCCTTAGGTTGTCCCTCACCCAGTCACAGTGGATTTTTAATATTGGGAGTCCTGAAATGAAGCCAGCTGACAGTTGGTCTGAGTCTTGGGTTCAGTTGGTCCCTCTGTAAAGTGGCATCTGACCAAGGACTGTCTCTAGGGGACACTTCAGTCACTTGGACTTGAGTAACTCACAAGCTCTTGTAGCCCGCACATGCGCTGCTCCATTCTACAGGTGTATTTCTACCTGGAGTACTCTAGAGTCACTCTTTTCACTGCGTGTCTGTAGATTTGATCTTCCTTTCTCACATCACAAGCCAGGAGGAGGGCAGAAAGTGCTGCATACAAGAAACAAATTTAACTGAAAAAGAAATTTATAGATTAAAATTCAAAGGATGGAAAGCACTACTCCATGCAACAGGAACCCAGAAAAAAGCAGGAGTAGCTATTCTATTTGCAGACAGAGTAGATTTCAAGCCAAAACAGAACAGAAGAGGCAAAGAAAGTCACTACATACCTGTTAAGAGAATAATCCAACAGGAAGCTATAACAATCATAATTACATATGCACAAAATACCAGTGTACTCAACTATATAAAATAAATACTAATAGATATGAAAAATCAGATAAACACTGACACAGTTGTAGTGAGGGACCTTAATACCCCACTGTCACAAATAGACAGATCACTTAGACAAAAAGTCAACAAAGAAATATCAGAGCTGAGTCAAACTTTTGAACAAATGTACTTAGTAGATAGTTACAGAGTGTTCCAGCCAATGACAACATAATACACATTCTTCTCAGTTGCACATGGGAATTTCTCCAAAATAGACCACATACCAGCTCACAGAACATGGTTAAGTAAATGTAAAGGAACTGAAATTATCCCATGCTTAGTGCATGGGATCAGATAATAGTGCAATGAAATTGGAAGTCAATGGCAAAAGAAACCACAAAAACTACACAAACACATGGCTGCCACCGCCTCTGCCCTGGCTGCCAGGCTTTGCTCTGCCACTGCTGGGGGACAGCCTGGGCGATGGGGTCGAGTTTTGGAAGGGAGGCCAGGACTGCAGTGTCCAGCGCTGGAGGGACCACTGATGATGGGGCCTTCAGCTGCCTGCACAACCTGGGCACTCTGGAGGAATGCCACCTGAAGTGCAAGGAGCTGTTTTCCATTCAGATGGAGGGTGTCAAACTTATGGTCAGTGAAGGGTTGAGTAACCATTTCCAGGTGAACCACATAGTAGCCCTCAGCACAATCGGAGAGTCCACCTACCACTTCGGGTTCACGTACATGGGGACAAAGCAGCTGAGTCCCACAGAGGCCTTCTCCATGCTGGTGTACAACATGGTCAACAGCAGCATCCTCAATGCTCAGATTATTCACAGGTTGGGCCCCAGCCTCAGGTCCAAGGTGGCCATCCAGACACAGCAATCTAAATTCGTGAACTAGCAGGTGGATGGGGAATAACAGGGTTCAGACTTCACTGTGTCTGTCACCCTGGGGCACTCAGACGTCTTGGTGGGTTCAGGAATGCTCATGGTCCGCTACCTCCAGACCATCATGCTGTGTCTGGTGCTGCGTGGAGAGCTGGTTTACCACCGGTGCCCTGAGGAGAAGGGCGCCCTCACGTATGGAGCTGGGAAATACACTCTGAACAACTGGTTGGCAACAGTGAGGTTAGGCCAGGCAGGCATTGCACACAGTGTACTACCGCAAAACCACAACCAGCTGCAGGTGGGCATGGAGTTCAAGGTCAGCACAAGGATGCAGGACACCAGTGTCTCCTTCGGCTACCAGTTGGACCTGCCCCAAACCAACCTTGGACCTGCCCAAGCCAACATTTTAACCTCAAGTTTCTAGAATAAGAAGTGAAAACTAAACTCAAGCTGCATACGAAGGAGGAAATTGTAAGGATCAGGGCAGAAATTAATGCGATTGAAAGAGAGAAAACAATACAAAGAATCAATTAATCAAACAGTAGGTTCTTTGCAAAATTAAACAAAACAGACCAACCCTTAGCCAACTTTATAAAAAAAAAAAGAAAAAATACAAATCCATGCAATTAGGAAAGAAAAGGGTAAAATCACAGTGGATCCTTGAGAAATCTAGAAGATCATCAGTATCTACTTTGAAAACCTACACTCTAATAAGATAGAAAACTCAGAAGAAATGGGAAGATTCCTAAACACATATGAATTACCAAAGCTGAATCAAGAAAATATAAAAATCCTAAATAAACCAATGTCAGTTAATGAATTTGAAGAACTAATTAAAAAATACTGCCAAAATACAAAGAAAACACCAGGTCATGATGGATTCACTGCTGGATTCTACAAGAAATTCAGAGAATATCTAGTGCCACTACTTCATGAACTCTTTAATGAAATTGAAAAGGAAGCAATACTCCCAGACTCATTCCTGGAAGTAAGCATTGGCATGATAGAGCAAAACCAGAGAAGGATCCAACCAAAAAAGAGAACTGCAAGCCAGTCTCTTCAATGAATATAGAGGCAAAAGTCCTGCTTTACATGTTATATACACAGGAGATCATAGTTTCTGACGTAGGCTAATCTCTTTTTTTCCAGTCTAGAAATGAATGAGTCAGCAAATTGAATTTTCTTAAAGAATCTAGATCATTTTGTAAAAAACTTATTTAAGAGGAAATAGTGAGCCTTGGCTTCCAATCTCAGCTTTGTCACCAAGGGAAGGCAAATAGGTATATCTTTTTTTTATTTTTTTATTTTAATGGTTACATTTCAGATGTACATAGGGATAACATTCATCATAGGGAATTTGTACCTATACGTGACATATCTTGTTGCTTCTTTTTTTCCCGTTCCCCTCCCCTCACCCCCTCCTCCCTTCCTATTTACAAAAGCTTCGTTTCCATTTTTTCCTTCCATTTCTTATTTCTCTTGTCCCTTTGTTCCTTTCCCCCTCCCTTGTTCCCTTTCCCATTTGGACATTTTCTTCCCTTTCCCAAAGAATACAAAACTCTAGGCAGACTAAATGGGCAAAATCTAGGTCCTTCCCAGGTGAGAAATTTTAGACCAAAGGGTCATAATTAGTCACTGGTGTAACTGGCACTACAAAATGTAACTTTACAAGTTAGAATTTTTTCCTTTAGAGACAAGTGGGTTCTCTAAACTCCCTCAAGCAGAGGACTTAAACAAACATCTGCCTCCACCTCTCCTCAGCAACATGAACAAAACATGCAGATTAATACGTAATTCTAGGCAGTTTATCTATTTACTATACTTACATATCTTTTGTCAGCCTCACTTCATCATTTTCATTGAGGAAAAATTTACAATAAAATGTTACTAATTTTTGTTTTGTTTTGTTTTTGGTGCCGGGGATTGAATTTAGGGCCTTGTGCTTGCAAGGCAAGCACTCTAATCACTGAGCTAAATCCCCAGCCCCAAAATGTTACTAATTTTAAGTCCACAATTTAGTGGTATTTTTAAAATTTGAAACAAACTTTATGTAATACCAGCTTTCCTGGTTCTCCATCTTAGAGAACAGACTGTAGAATTTCACCTCTATATTAGACGGGCAACTCAATGTGTCTCCTATTGGTTCCATTTCTCTAAATAATCATCCCTATTGCTTCTGGAATCTATAAATTTATTTTCAATTAATTTTCTATTAATTTCCTATTCCAAACATTTAATGTAAATGTAAATGTTACCATAGGTATAGAGCTCAAAGAATGAAGTTGCACACCAAAATGAGAGAGTTAAGTGTGAGAAGCGTTTTTATTGGAAAGAAGAATTTTTCTCCTGGATATCCAGGAGGGGTCCTGAGTAAGCGCTTACATGGCCTCTCACTCCAGCACTAATTAAAGATAAGCAGAGCACAGGAATTACTCGATCATTTATTGCCTGCCTATCACAGGTGGTTCTGTGGATTTAAAATGACTAGTTGGAACTCAGGCTCTTTCTCAACCAATTTCTCAGCATGCAGGTTTCAAAGGAGTCTGGGATTTTAGAGAAAAACTGGTTGTTTTGCACTTCAAGTTCACAGAACTCAGGGGCTTAGTAAACAGCGGCTTCAACTCCCCTTAGTAGGGAGGGAGATGCATTCCAAGTTGCCTTGGGAAGTTCATGCTTGGTGCAAAGTCCTGTTTGAGTGTGTATTTTTATTTCAATTTCCACAAATATGACCATTTAGTCAGCTCTATCTCAGGCCTTTCTGCTAGTTAGCTGTATCAGTCATAAGCTAACTAAACAAACTATTCTTTATAATGATGCTCTACTACATGTTACCAGTGTTTCTTATATATATATATATTTTTTTTTTTTAATAAGCGATTTTGGTCTGTAGTTTTATTTTCTTGTGACTTTGACATCAGGCGAATCCTGGCTTCATGGAATGATTTTAGAAATTTTACTTCCTCTTTACTTTGTGAAAGAATTTGAGAAGGATTGCTTTGAATTCTTTAAATGATGGCTAAAAATTTACAAGTGAAACAGTCTAATCATGGACATTCTGTTGTTGGTGTTTTTGGCGGTGGTTGTGTTTCTTTTATTATTGGTTCAATAAACTTTCTTTTTATATGTCTATTAAGATTTTGTTCCTCAGTGTGTTCTGATATTTTATGCATTTCTAGAAATTTGTCCATTTCACTTAAGCTATCCACTATGGTGGCATACACTAGCTCAAAACATTCTCATATAATCTTTCTGAAAGATCATTACTAATGTCCTCCCTAATTCCTAATTTGTTAAATTTCTCCTTGTTTTCTTTTAAGTCTCACCAAATGATTGTACATTTTTATATTCAAATAACCAAAATTTTGTTTCATTGTGTTTCTCTACCATTTTTCCTCTTCTCATTTCTAATTTCTGCTCTAACCTTTATTATGTATTCTATTGGCTCTGTTTGGGGTTTGCTTGCTCTCTTTTTTTCTCCTTCCTTAGTGTAGAAGTTTTATTCATTTTATTTGTTTTTTAATTTTTGTTTGGTTTTTGAGACAGGGTCTCACTATGTAGCCCAGGCTGGCCTCGAACTCACAGTGCCTCTCAGTGCCTCCTGAGTGCTGGGAGTATGGGTGTACACCACCACATCTGGCTTATTCCTTTCTCATGTGGGCTTTTATAGATGTGTATTTCTGTCTGATCACTGTTTTAGTGCCTTCCATAAGTTATGCTACATAATGTTTTTGTTTATTTCAGAGTAATTTCTGATATTGCTTGATCCATGAGTATTTAAATGCATATTGTTTAATTTCTATATATTTACAAGTATTCTTGCTGATTTCTAACTTCATTTCATGTAATCTGAAAGGTTATTGTGCATGATTTCAATCGTCTTAAATTAATTGACCTTTGTCTTATGTTCCAACACATGGTCTATCCTCAAGAGTATTCCATATATTCTTGAAAAGAATGTGTACTATCCTGTTGTTGGGTAGAGTTTTATATAGTCTTACTGAGGCAGGAGTTTAGGGTGTGGCCAGCTGGCTGGGAAAGTGGGTGTGACCTGTCAGTCACAGTGATCCAGGAGACATGCTCCCAGGCCCTGTACTTGAAACCAGTTAGGGAGTGCTGTCTTCAATTCTTCTTGCAGGAACTCAGGCAGGTTTTGGTACGACAGCCCAGATCTGATGTCAGCCTGAGGACTGTCAGACACAAAAGAAGGCCACTATTAACTTCGTGGAAGGCCACTATTAACTTCGTGGCCACTGTGTTCTGTCTTTCACAGTGGTGCACTCTTACCCTGCAGAGTAGACTTTTCCCACTTTTAATTGGCCCACACTCGCTCTGGAGAGCATGTGTCTCTTCCTACCTTTAATAAATGTAAAATCTCGCTACTTTTTGCCCTGGTCTTGATCAACTCTTTGTTCAGGACAGAGAGAATCTAGAAACCACTTCTAGAAGGAAACTCCGGCACCCCCAATCCTGGTAACATTACTGGTTTATTGTGTTGTTCATGTCTTAAATTTCTTTGCTAATCTTCTCTCCAGTTTTTCTATCTACTATTGAAAGTAAGATATTCAGATTTCTATCAGTTTTTGTTGGCTCTTCATTTTTTACTTCAATTTGCCAGTTACTTTCATATGTTTGAGGCTTTGTTGATGGTAGGTGTAAGCCTGAATGCTTGTTCCTCCTCAAATTTGTATGCTGAAATTCTAACACTCAAAATGATGGTATTAAGAGGTGGGACCTGTGGGAGGTCATGGGGGTAAAGTGCTCAAGAATAGGATTTATTTATTATATCGTTTAGATTACCTTTGTTCCTCTGTCCTTCCCTCCACTACTGGGAAAACACTTCCCTGTAGTGTTTTCATTTTGATCTTCCTGTGACATTTTAACTACGTATTTTTGAGCTATTTTCCTGGAATTATGGTAATATATTTTAACAAACTAAGTAAGATCGATATCAATTTACCTTTAATATTATATAGATTATTTGTTCCTCTATATTCACAGATTTAGAGCTTGAGCCTTCTCAGGTCTTTCTGAGGATGTACCCAACCCAGGGCACACACATGACCCTATAAATTCTCAAGAATATGTCAGAAATATTCACATCTCTTTTCCTCTGAGCTTCTTCTTATTCAGTTTTTATTTCAAGGCATTTAGTCTATTGTTTACTCCAACTGTTATCTATTGGTCCAGGCAGCAGATACTAATACATTTACTCTTAAATATTTTCTACAAATGCCCTATGTTGGCCACTGGGAGAGCTCAGGGTTAGATGAGATAAAATAAGCTCTTTGAGCTATTGCTCCAGACAGTCACCCGGCAGATTAAAACAAACCGACATAGTCTTTTTGAGTAGTGTTCCCTCTAGTACTGGCATCTCTACTGATTATGAGCTGTTGTTTAAAGCTGCTACCGAACTGAGGAATGCGGTACATAACCAAGGAAAGTTAAAATGCCACCAAGCTTCCTTACTAGGATTCAGCTTTTCTTTGAATAAGTGGTTAATTTCCAGATTTCCAACATAGTTGTGATGGCTTTTTTTATTTATTCTTTGCTTCTGTGGTGGGTTGGAGGTTTTGAGTTTATTATGCTACTATTTTTCCTCATTCAATCTGGTAATTTTTGACAATTATATAAAATTGTGTATCCACTACCATAATCATTATATAGGGCATTTGTATCAACCCAAAAAATATTTCTGTTGTCCTTTGGCAGTATATCTCCTTTTTTATCTTCAAGTTCTCTGGGAACTGTTCAGTAAGTTCTGTCATTACAGTTCTTCCTTTTACACTTTTTCATATAAATGGAATGATAAAATATGTAGTCTTTTGGTCAGACATTGTTTTAAAGTCAATTATTCCAAAGATAAGTATTCATATTGATTTTCACTTGATTAATAACCAGCATAAGTTTCCTCCAGAAGTTTTAAAAGTGGTGGAAAAGAGTTAGTCAATGTCTCATTATAGCTTTTCCTAAAGAATTTTCACACTCATAAAACATCAAGTAACTGAAAGTAGATAAGTGCTAAGTATTACAGAATTGGGGAAAAAAAAGAGCTAACATCACAGTTTAGAAAACAGTACCCAGGAGAACTATGTAAAGGTCATAGAATGTGAATAAATATTAATGCACTTACCATGCAAAATTGGAAAAAATGTGCTGTTACAACTGAAATATTATTCAGGAACAAGATTGTAATTATGGTTTTTCTTTTCCCATGGCAGTGGTTGAGAAACACAGGTTTATTCTCAGCCTTTAGCCAGTTCATAATCATTTTAAAAATTCAAATGTAAGTCTTGTTGCAACAGTGCTTAAAGACTAAATGAATAGCTAGTTAATTCCTCAAAAGTATGACTTTTGATTTGCTAAACATTCATATTTCTGTTTCACATATTCTACAGTGCTGCAATATCAGTTAGCTATTTTAACCTTCTGGAATTTTCAGCTAAGTAAAAGCATTTCTAGCTTGACTGCTACCAAAGAAACAAGACATTTTTGGATGGTCTACAGACAAGTAGCATATACATTTGAGTCAAAATGTTGTGTTTTGCTTTTCCTTTTTTTTTTTTCTCTTCGGACATCTATTACACTATCCCATTCATTAGAGTATGGGGGGGGTACTATTCTGCACTTGAGACCTGGGGTGAGTGTGGGCTGTAGGTAGCTAGTTCATTCAGCAACAACTATACTGCTATTTCCTCCAAACTACTGCAGTATGTAAATGTTGGCAAATATATATTTTTATGTATGTACTTATTTATTCTTTTTTGGTATTTTGAGACCGGGTGTAGCTAGGTAGTTCAGGTTGTCCTTGATCTCACTATGTAGCTCAGGCTAGCCCTGAGCTTGCAGCAATCCTCCTGCCTCAGCCTCCTGAGTGCTGGGATTACAGGTATGCACCATCATTCCTGGCTCTGGCGCACATTTATAGACATACCTTGGTTCTAATCCACATGCCAGGCAGAGGGGTCTCAATTTTAGTCTCCCAAAGAGCCACTTAAATTTGAAATCAGAAGTCAGATTCCAATGTTAATATGTTTTCTCTAGTTCATTTTGTATTTTAATTCTTCCATATAACAAAAGTACATATCAAGAGAAATGCATTTTGATTATAAGGAAATAATAATAGGAAAATAAGTCTATAATTTTGTATTCCATAAGCAAGAATGGAAATTTCTAATGATGATATGATTAACCCTGGATTTTCCTTAAAAAATGAAAAAGTCAAGAATAAATGAGAGATTCAAAAAGATCGCTATCTTTTTTATGGCAGAGTAGTACTCCATTATGTAGAAAAACCACATCTTCTTTAGCCATTCATTAGTTGTTGGGCATTTAGGTTGTTTCCAAGACTTAGCTATTACAAATTGTGTTGCTATGAACATGGTTGTGCATACATCACTGTGATATGATGATTTTAATTCTTCTGGGAAGATACCAAGCAGAAGAATAGCTGGATCAAATGCAACCTCTAGTTGTAGTTTTCTGAGGAATCTCCACACTGATTTCCACAGTGGTTGGACCAGTCTACATTCCCACCAGCAGTGGAGGAGGGTTCCTTTTTCCCCACAGCCCTGCCAGCACTTGTTTTGGGTTGATTTCTTGATAATAACTGTTCTTTCTGGAGTAAGATGGTATCTTAGTGTTGTTTTGATCTGTGTCTCTTGAATGCCTAATGATGTTGAACATTTTTTTTCATATATTTATTTGCTATTTTTATTTCTTCATCTGAGAAATGTTTATTCATTTCAGATGCTCATTTTTGGATAGGGTCTTTAAATTTGGAGGGTTTGATTTTTTTTGAGTTCTTTATATATTCTAGATATTAGACCTTTGTCTGAGGGACAGCTGGCAAAATTTTTTTCCCAGTGTGTAGTTTTCCACCCTACTCTATTAGTAATTTCTTTTGCTGTGCAAAAGCCTTTTAATAGGAAGTCCCAAGCACTGATTCTTTGTATTGTTTCCCGTGCAGTTCGGGTTCTGTCCTTTTTATGGTACAGTAGTACACAATGAAGTACATAAAAAAGGACAAACTAGAGACATTTGTATGTAAATGGATGTTCCTTGAGAACATAATATTAAATGAAATAAATCAGACACTCATGAGTATACATCGAATTGTTTCTCTGATATGAAAAAACATAAGTGTAAATAAGGACAAAGGGGTGTAGTAGATATTATGTAAGAAAAAAAGATAGTATTCAAAAGAGAGGAGAACTAGATAGGGAAAAGGGGGAAAAAGAAGGAAGGCTAAAAGAAAAATAAGATGAAAAGAAAAAAAATGGAAAAATGTAAATAAACCTGTTGCAAATAGGGAAGGGTGGGGAATGGAAGGGAGGGGAGAGGAAGGGGGGGAACCAAGATATATCAGGTATAGGTACAAAATAACCATGTTGATTATGATCATTATGTATACAATGTACCAATACATGTCCTTGGTAAAAATAAAAAAATTAAAATAAATAAAATAAAATTTTAAAAAAAGATCACTATCTATTTGGATTAAAGTATTTCTTAGTTTCCCAGAGATAAAAAAGAAGAATAAGCAATAAAAGCATGCACATGAAGTATTTCTTATATTTTATAAGTTTGGAAAGTAAAATGCCATAACCCAATTAAGTCATGGTTAAAAAGCATGAATAAATGCACATTAATATTCTTATTAAGTATCTTTATAAATGAAAAATAAACTATGAGTAACATAATAGAAGAAATAATTATATAAATAATTATAAATTTATTATATAAATTATTTCTTCAAGAGCAAGAATAATGCAATAAACAACAAGGATGATGAATGACAAATGAGAGTGTGTCATTGGCAGGAAAAGAAGGTCATTTCTTTATATTTATTCCACAGATGAAGAATATAACCTTCTGAGGCAAAGTCTTGTGATCTTTGTATCCTCCACAGAAGTATGCATGTTGTCATGAAAATAATGATTTCTCTAGAAAGGTTTATGGAAAACTAGCTAAATTAATAATAATAATAACAATTGTTAATAATTGTTAATAATTGTTAATAATTGTTAACAATTGTTAATAATAATTGTTGACAATTGCTGTTAATTTTAATAATAATTAATAACTTATTTTTATTTTTATTTGAGTCAAGAGAGAAAAGGAAAATTTCTGTAATAAGAGTGTTCTAAATTGAAAATAGTAGAACCTAGATGTGGTGGTGCACGGCCCAGTCTGGGCACTCCGGGAGGCTAAGGCAGGAGGGTTACAACTTCCAGCCCGCCTGCACAGTTTAGAGACTTAGCCAGACCTTGTCTCCAACTAAATGATAAAGAACTCAAAAAGGGCCGGGGATGTACCTCAGTGCAAAGGCCCTGGGTTCAATCACTAGTACTGCAAAAAAGAAAAAAAAAATGAAGAAAGAAAATATGTCCCAGAGATGTTTGTATAAATGAATTGTAAAGCAAACCTTGAAGATTTTCAAAGGGAAAATGTTTCTCTCTCAATTTTTTGTATGGCTATCTGTTATTCATTCTTCAAGACTCAGTTCAACTTTCCCTTCTTTTAGGGAGTCTTACTTTAGTACAAATTGAGTCCAGTGCTCTTCTATATTCTTTCATCAGCTTTTACCTCTCTTCCTAATAGTCTGTAAGAGCTTTATGAAAAGCAGCAATATATTAATAATTTTTGTTTCTCTCATACCACTTAGTACTTGGAACTCAGTAGATACTCTATTACTATTTGTTGAATGAGTCAAAAATTATATACAAAAAATGAAATCACTACCTTATTTTATAAAGTTATTTCCATGTTTAAATCTGATACTTTATTTAATAATTAAAGTAACATTGCCTCTCTTATAAAATATCACAATTAATCCATCAATAGTCCACGCTGGTATTGTTTTGGTATTAGTGTCACTTGAAGAAATGTCCTAAACTTTCAGTTTTTAAGAAGATTTTATGTAGGGTGGAGTAAATTTATCATTACTCTCTTCTCACAGAAAATAGTAAAGAATAACAAAAAAAAAAGAAGAAACAGAAATGCACTTTTGATCTTCAGACAAACTAGGAGATAGCCAAATTTTCATAATGTAAAATCAGAATAAGAATTCCAAAGATAGTGCAAATTACATACGGGGCTGAGAGCGTATTATAAGAAGACAATTATTACAGTAAGGTAGTAAAGAAGCTTGTGGCTATATTGACCCAGAGTGCAATGCAGAACCAGGTATAACATTCCGAAAAGAAAAACAACCTGCATGAGCTGGTAACACACAGGGATTTTGTTTGGTCCTGCAGAGAAGTTAAGAATTCCCCCAGATAAAACATACAGTATTTTAGGAAACTATCCTTCACTGAGGTCAGGCAGAGGAATCTCCATGGTCTTAGCAATCTAATCACGTCACATTTGGGGCTAGGGTTAAGAAAAAGAGGAGGGTTAAAAAATGACACCATAGTTCTCTGCTGTAGGACACTGACCATTATCTGACATAAATTTTCTAAATATAGTTGGTCGGGAAGAAGTTATAGCCCTTGATGAGTAAAAATAATTTAAAAAGAATAGAATTTATAAACAGAACACACGTACACACACACACATGCACGCACACACAAACACAGCCAGAGGCAAGGAAAGAAAAACAATAACAAAGGCAGAATATTTTAAGAGAAAACAATCTTGCTACAAAACATACAAAAATTGTGATCGAATACTTTTTCAGGAATTCAAAATTTTAAGACAGTATATTTATAATTGATGAATATGAAGCAGAGATATAAAAGCTCAAGGAAGGAAGAAATGATAAAAGCAAAATATAAATTATTCATTAATCAAGACTGAGAAATGGGCTAAAATAATATAGAAACCAACAACATTCATATATTTCAAAAAAACACAGAGAAGATATAACAGAAGAAAAGTTTATAATTTCAGTGGTATTAGCATATGTGAAATAGCACAGAATTTAGAATGAAATACTCAAGGTCTTTTAAGAAAAAAATCTGTGAAAAGTTACTCCCAGACTTAAAAGGAGATTTAAATTGAAAGTCACATTATTTTTGTAATAATTACCATCATACATAACAGTCACATTGACAATCAACAGCAATCTTGCCTAAATTAATATGCAAAGTTAATGTGACCACTAAAAACTGTGACATTGTGACATATTTTTTTTGTGATGTATTTTTAAATTAGGCAATCTGATTCTTAATTTATTTGTTTGTTTGTTTGTTTGTTTTGAGACAGGGTCTCACTACATAGTGCAGGCTGGTCATCAACTCACTATGTAGCCCAGACTGGCATGAAACTTGCAGCAATTCTCCTGCCTCAAGTGCTGGGATTACAGATGTGTGTCACCATTCCTGGCTAGGCAATTTAATTGCTAAATTCTTGGAGAAAACTTGAACTAGCAATAATAATCAAAAGATTCTTTTATGAGATGTGACTTGTTCTACTAGATTCAAATCAGTATAATGTGGTAACAACTAAAATAGATTTTCACTGGCACATAAATGTTCAAACCAGTGGAAAAAAATAGAAAATGTACCAATGAACCCACACATGAAAATTTTACAGCGTAGTTAATATTTCAAAATAGAGGAGTAATATTGTTTTTAAAATAGTGCAATGGCAAATGAGAAGGATGTCTATTTGGGGAAAGAAATGCACACAAAAGCTGGATCTTTACTTTTCACTCAGAAGTAAATTCCAGATGGATTAAGGATATAAATGTAAAAATAAAAATGCAGTCATAAATTACTAGGAAAAAATAGAATTTTGTTTCTTAAATTCAAGAAAGCTAAGGCTTTTCTAAGTCTGGAATAAATCCTTGAAGTCACTAAAGCAAATGACTGACTCAATCAACTACATTCAGCTAATTCCTTCATTACTTAAATAAAGTCAAAAGATATATGCCAATCCGAGAAAGAATAATTACAATTCAAAAAATATTGACGAGCTAGCTCTTTAAAATGGAAAAGATTTCTACAGATCTATGAATAAAAGCCTGACTATACAAAAAAAAGAAAGAAAAGAAAATAATTTTAGAAGAAAAAATGCTTAGCCTAATTAAATAAAAACTGATTAAAACTGTAAGATACTGTTTTCACCTAATAAATTGGCACAGGCCCAAATGTCCATTGGCAGAGTCCAAGGACACACAGTTTTGGCAAGTGTATGGGGAAACCACTCACACACTGTTTCTGGGAATATAAATTAGTACAACCCCCTATGAAAGACAATTTGGCCTAAAAATAAAAATAGAGATAATCCTATTTCTAGAAATGTACCTAACTGAAAAATTCACAGATGTGTAACCTGCCATGTAAGACATTATGCATGGCAAATGATTTGAAACAATTTAATTGCATAATTTAATTGAAGATTGGTGAAACAAATTTGTTACACTTACATATGAGAAAAACATTCAGGCAATTAAAAAAAAAAGAAGTTGTGTTTTATAAATGGACATAAAAGAGCTGTAAATGTTATTGAAAAAGAAACCCAAGATGTTAAACAATGTAGCCCAAATTTGAATCTGAATTATGTTCAGAAAGAGAAAAAGGTATATATGCTATATTGAGTCATATTTACATAAAGTAATTCTACAAACATACTCAAGGGAGTAAAAGCAGTGGCCCCTTCTAGAGAGAGAACTTGAAGTCTAAGAAACAGTGAAATAAAAAGATGACTTCCTTTTTCAAAATATTTTGTACATTTGAGTATTATGCCATGGGAATGTTCTATCTATCCATCCATCTCTCTATCTACCTATTTTTTTTTTAAAAGGTGTTATAGAATGCAGCGTACTGGGAAAGATCCTACACTGGAAGTAAGTAAACAGGCCAGTTGGTACAATCTGGACTCTGCTACATCTTGATGATAAAGTGGGAATAATAATACTACCCAGCCCATAATGTTGTCATAGAGAATAAAATAATGCCTGTAAGACAAATAAAAGAATACAAAAGTATCCTATAGTTCTTTTTCATTAAATAATAGAGTAAAACATACATACCTACATAGATATGCCATCGCCTGTTATAAAGTAAAGCCAACTAGATTCAAAGTCTTGGGAAAGTATAGGGAAAGAGACCATGGGCTAGTTGGATCCAAGACCAGGATCAAGTGTCTAGGATAGTGGTCACCAAACTTCTGAGGGAAAAAAGTCAATTTGCTGGGCACGATGGCATGAACCTTTAATCTCAGCATTCAGGAGACTGAGGCAGAGATCCCTGTGAGTTCAAGGCCAGCATGAACTATGTAGTAAGACTCTGTCTCAAGAGAAAAAAAAAAGAAACAAACAATAACAGCAATTTAAAAAAATGTCAATTGTCATCTTGGTTTTTGCCAATATTGTCATACAATTGCTGTTCCAAAGGAGGCTGGACACATACAGATACAAACACACACACAGCCCTACACCATAAGGCCTGTGCATGCTATCGGATTTAGGGAGAAATACTTATAAATTGATAGGCAAACACATAAGGCTGCCTAACTCTGATGGATGCACAGAGGGAGTTCAAGATGGGTGGGGCTGGACGATCCCAATGGGGTTCCAGGATAGAGACCTGGCTGGCAAAGGGGCAAGGATGCCGTGTGAAACTCTGACCCAGGAGGCCTCTGGTGTACAACCTCTATTTCAACAGTGCTTCCACTGGGCTGGGTCACATCCACTCAGCCAGCTTTTGGTTGCGCTACTGAGCAAGAATGAAATGGATTTCTTGGGCTGTCAAGATTTGTCTGCCTGTGGCACAGTGCTAAGATTTCACATCCTTTTTGTGTGTTCCCCAAAGAAACACAGAAGCTGATGTTAGTGAGGTTGGAAAATTCTCTAGGTATAATTTCTTGTCATTTGCTTTAATACATTTGCCTAACTGGTGAGTGGCTATGGGGAATTCAAGCAGAGAAATTTAGTCCATTCAGATTTCATCTTGATATTTCTAGAGATACCTGCCATGGGGGACAAAGCACCTCTTCCCATCCCTTGCAAAGCTAAATTCAACACCAAACATGAATTACACTATTCAAATCAGAAGGGGGTGTTCATCCATAGGCGAGAATTTTAGAAAATAAAATAAAATCCTTTGTGCATATGTAGTGTCAAGTAAGATTTGTTGGATAACTATTGTGGGCCAGATATTCCACAAAGGCATTTTCTCACCATGTATACGTTCCCTTGCAGAGGAGTGAATGCAGATGTGGGGCACAAATTCAACTCAGTGGGTTCGCTTTGAGTGGTGGCTTGCTCTGTCACAAAATTCTTCTTAATGGCTTTCCCTGCTATTCATCAGAAGGACAGGCTCTGCATTTTCTTTGTGTTCTACCAATTGCAATGCTTGGCACTTTTTTTTTTTTAACATTAAGTATAGTGAGTGGTTTTCTTTCCTTTTTTTTCTCTTTTTTTGTTTTTGAGCCTATTGCTTCACCATCACTTTACAGATATCACTGCGTTAATTTTAATAGAAAAAGAATTGTTTGCTTAAATCTCATTTCTACCCTAGTCTTTCTGGTTGCTAATCATTGGTTGCCTCACATAATATTTTTTTGAACACAGAAGCAAATAGATTTCTGTGATGGAGGAGAAACAGAATTGTTCATAAGAGTAAAGGGAGTCATTCAGATGTTTGTAAAATAGAATAATAAGAAAATAAGTTTTCATGGTTTACCTTCTAGACAACTATATCTTCCAATTTACTCACATCCCTTAAAATGCAATCAAGTTTAGTCATTCAGTGAGTTAAAATTCTTGTTTTCCGAGCAGTAGATTTTTTGTTTTTGTTGTGGTAGTGGTTATAGAGGTAAAGGGTTTTGTTTTGTTTTGTTTATTCATTTTGGTGATTTTAGAGCTCTGTAAAGTTTTCTACAGGATTACTATAGAAATTACTATTTGACATTTTCTTAATCTGGAAAGAAGTGGTTATGAATAAGGATGTACCAGTCATATTGATACAAAAATTGTATCAATTTTTTTCAAGCTGGTCTGTGCCTGTTTATCCTTTTGCTGTATGTGATGACACAGATTGCAGTCTATGTGAAAATGTCCCATTCACCAATAAGAAAAGCATAATAATTTATTTGCAGTCCATCTTCTTCTAGACAAGTGCATGCCATGTATTTGCTGAGCTGTGTAACCAGCTCTTAGGGCAGACACATGGTTAACTCCAAATGGTCCTTCCTGACATCTTTCCATTTTTCATAGTATTGATATTTAGCCCCTGAATGCCTGTTCTGCATTTTCAAAACAAATCAAAAGTGAGGAATCAATTGTGTGTTGTTGGAAGGAAGTGTCATGACCTTGATTATAACTGTCATCTTTGAAGGGGAAATTATAGATGTGAAACTTATCAGGATCAGATGCAACACAGAGTATATCTAATTTAGAAGGGCATGTTCCAGTCTGTGGGCTACTTCTGGGAGTCCTCAAACCTAAAGTGAGAGGGAACCTGCCGTTCCTTCCATGTGCTGTGGCCAAAACTCTTTGATCCTGTGCAAGGAGCATAGTGGGGGCTCAAAGTTTTGCACAAAAGAAAGATGGATTCATCAAAGGATCTAAATTAATCTGACCTTGGGAAAAAAGCTAAGAAAATTATGAAATTTGTCAAAGCATCTTGTTATCCTGGATTTCTTTTTACTAACTATATCCATTTACAACCATCTTGAAATTTATCAGTGTGATGGTATTTTTGCACTAGAGTAGAATACATTATAAACAAATGTACACTCACCCACTGGATATTAATTTGGGAGCTACTAAAATAACTACTACAAATATTAACACCTCTCTAATCTATTCTTGGGGCATATACTCCCAGGGCAACATTATAGACTTCTATATTTTCCTATAATCATTTTTATCTTTTGTGTCTTCCTGAATCAACGATCCTTAAAATGTTTATAGTGCACGGTATCTGCCAGTGGGAGATCCAGCAGAGTCTCTGGAAGATAAAGCTAGCAAAAACTGAAAGAATTGCTTAAGCATATAAAATGCTGAATGTTCTGATTAGTATCACCTTGGTTTTACTCAGACTCATGGCTAGTGCTTATTTTCATGGCTCAGAGGAATTATTTGGCAGAATAAAATTGCATCCTTTCAGCCACCCATTTTCTGCAGAGATTTCACACATTGACTCAATTTAACATCATGCCACACTGAGAAAGATGATACTTGAAACTCTTCCATGATACTTGTGCTGAGGACTGAAAACCAAGGCAGGTCTTTTGAACTCAGACTTAGTTCTTGTACTTTTAGAGTCAAGGGAGTTGCAGAGTGTGCGAGGCACATGGCCCATCTTGTTACAATGTGCTACCTATTGCAGCTATTAAAATTCTATCTAAAATCAAAATTTCTCTTCCTGTCTAGGTCCTCTGGGTCCTTGATGGGAGACCTGCAGGGAGATATTCTAAGTCTATTCATGAAGGAAGGAATTGTAACCAATCGAGTTCTTCACAAGTGGTCTTGTGAAGGCCCAGGGAGAATACACATTGCAAAAACCTGCACTGCTCTAGCCAGTGCTACCAACAAAGACCCTTAGGGAGCAAAACAGACAATACAGAAAATGCTATCTATAGAATGTGAAAACAGTGAAGTACACAAGAGAATGAGAACAAAAATGGTGAAGGGGAAGAGGGACAAATTTAAAATGCTAGGAACACACAAGCAAACTGTTTTAATTTAGAAGATTACAAAAATGTACTTACATAACTGCCCTCTCCAAAAATTCCCCTTGGAAGCATCGAGACTGTAAAGGGTGCGAGCTGTTGATCTTCTCTCTGCCACTTTCACGCATCCTGGAGTGCCGTCATATGCACAGTGTGAGCTTTGAAAGAAGCACTACCATGAGCATCAATCATAAAAATTATGTAGAGGTTTTCTTTGTTAAAAACTGAAAAAATACCTGTAATTGATACATTTCTTTACTAAAGGGGGGAAAAAACCTTGATGCATTCAAGCCATTAGGTGTAGAATTTTCTTTGTCATTAACACTGATGCATTTTGGTTTCACATTTAGTGCTGAAAAGTTCTGAGGTTAATTATTAGGTTTTACTTATTTACATCAAAGATGTTACATTGCTCTAAGGGCTTTAGAATTTAAGTAATTCATTTGAGAGAAATAGGCAATATTAATTGAAATTAACAAAATGATGGTTTTTAACATCTTCTTTATGATCACACATTAGTTTTATTTATTTATTTATTTATTTTGTGGTGCCGGGGATCGAACTCAGGCCTTTGTGCTTGCAAGGAAAGCACTCTAATCACTGAGCTAAATCCCCAGCCCCTGATCACGCATTAGTTTTAAATGTGTCCTTCGGTTGAATAAATATATTGAAATTGAGAAAGAAAAGAGTACAAAATGTAACTACTAAATATTGTAGAAAATATTGCAAGTCAAAGAGAAATCCTGTCTTCAAAGATTTGCCAGTGTTTTTAACTATCAAAAGTAAAACTAGGACAGTTAAATAGGTCTATTTTTAGGTGTAAGACTATTTTTAGGTGTAAGAATTTTATCTATCAATATTCATTTATTCTCATGTAAAATTCTGAATATCAGCAGCCCTCCTACTTTTATAACTAACCCAGCCAAATTGTTACATATGTATGTATATAGCTCATGTACATTCTTAGTACAGTTTCTTGTCTCATCAGAGTGGAGGCTTATTTATTTTGCTCACTTCTTTTAGTGCCTGACAAGTAACAGGAAAAATTTTGTTAAGGGAACAAATGTAATGACCAGTTTGTGTCAGTGAAAGTCTACTGAGAATCAGATAAATTTAGAAAAATGAATCTCTCCATCCGAAACCTTAGATCTACTAATTCAAATAGTTCAAGTAGTTTCATATTTCTTTTCTACTAATTATTTCCCCAAATATATACTGGCACAATTTAGCTCTATTCTCTGTGGTGTATTTCAATAGAAAATTGTGAATGTATTATTCTTTCACAAAGTTGTGACCTTTGGACATTTCAGGGAATTGTTTCTACCTCACTTATAAAAATGCCAGTGTTGTCATTCTCACCTTTGATAAATTATTTTATTTATGCTACGTTAAGAAAAATCTGACATGTTACATTAAAATTTAGTTTGAAATAATGATTTAACTGATACAGAAACTGAAAGGTAAAATTTAATTAATTTTGACAATGTTTTATTATAATTGTAATAAATTAAGTTTAAATTAGAAATCAACAAAATTAAATTAATCAAGTGCATCTACAGTAGAGTTATAAATTCCTATACAACTACAGTGTTGGTATATCAGACTCTGATAGTTGCTGTGATATACCAAAGGGCTGTGGTGATCCTGGATCCTATACTGGAAAGAATAGCAAATTAAGTGTTTTCAGGACTGTGTGCCTTGTGTATTTTTACATTTCTATATTAACAAAGTGAAGCCCATATGCACTCTCCCTAGCACGTCTTTTTCTCCTGGTACATGGCTTGAGTCCAAGTGTAAATCATTTATGTGAATGTCATGATCATGGATTCCAACCCACTTCTACATTGTCTTCAGAAGATTCAAGAGGAGTAGAAAAATAAATTTCCTTCATTATTTGAATTACTGGACAAAATAAAAAATGTTTATGTACACAGTTCATATCTCAATCATTTATTCATTAATTTTTCTAATTTATTTCTAATTTTGAGAATGAAATTGTTTTTCTGTGGCCATAAAGACCTTATATTAAAATACAACAAATGGGTCATCATTTAGGTAAATATAATTACATTTAGAAATTTTCCACTAATTAAATATTTATTTTCAAAGATAAGTTAACACCAAAGTATTTTCCAATGCTGGTAATTATGTTTGAAAGGAAATATTTATAAATATTGATTATATAGCATTGCAAATATTTATTTGAAAATAACTAGAATAAAAAAGAATATAAAAGTTCACACACTATGATCACAACTATGTAGAAGTACATGGAGAAAAATGATTAGAAGGAAGTACATCAAAAATATAAACTGCAGTTGTTCAGTGAAATAGATGCATTTCTCTTTTTCTTCTATTTTTTGTCATTAATTTTCCTTCAGTTTAAAATATAATGTGTATATACATTACAATATGTATTTTATTTTAAAAATCCAAATTGAATCCAAGTGCCTATTTCGTTTTAAATTTCTTCTCAATTTAACTGCTTCTTTCCCTCTATTTTGATCCTTTCGCTTTTGTGAAATATGCTATTTCTTCTGTTGTTCTTTTTCAGTTCCTTTTCAGAATTCTTTCTGAATCCCCATTCCTGTCCTCACTGCTTCCTACCACCACCACCTTTGGGGACAGCCTGGTTCATTGTTTCCATCTCTGTGTTTGATGTTGTGGTTCAGGCAGTTTGCACCCACAATCAACTTGCTATGTCTTTTTCCTGACCCTTCAGCCTCCCTTATTGCTAAAGATAGTATGTTAAATTAATAGCAAACAAATAGCTCATTAAAGATGTGATTTATCATCTTCTAATCTGCTTTCACAAAGATCTTTTACGGCAACAGATATTCTGTGGATTCTGCAGCCCCGGTGGAATTTCCTTTTTCCTATTTGACCAGAAGGCACTGGCTTGCTTGCTCCATCTTCATAGTCTTTTAGTATACAATTTTTTCTCTTTCTCCTTTTTTATCCACTTTCTATGTCACTTATGCTTTATCTTCTCCTTGAATGATGGAGTCAGAAACATCATCCTACCTTTTATTTTTCTAAAAGTTTGAGAACGCTCGTTCACAGACGAGCATAGTACTGCGAGAACACCTCAACTGAGAAGGCAAGCAATGCTGTATTCAGAATGTGGCCTTTAAAGCAGACAGACCTTGGCCTAATTCTCAACTTTGTGACTTTAAAGTAAATGAACAAATCTCCCCATAATTCTTGTTCATTTTTAAACAGGATCAATCATGTTCCCATAGGCTGCTGTAAACATCGAATTAAAGATAGGGAATGATAGTGTTCTGTAAGCTCTGTAATACATTCTACTTTATCCTTTACTATCTGATCCAAACTTACCATTTTTTTCTCTTCTCAATACTTTCTATTGTCTTTGCTGACAAACCCTGTTTGTACTGGAAGAAAGAGAAGATGACTGTCTGAAAATGCCATGTCTTTTCATGATCAGTCCTCTCTCAACATAGAAAACATTTCCTCTTCCTTCAAATCTCAACGACAATGTTGGCATCTCTGAAATCCTCCCCCCGCCATGGTCTCTGAATTCTACCCTACCCACAACTAGGTTAAGCCATGTTCCTGCCCTTTCAACTTTCTCCATAGTTCTCACATGATTTTTTTGCCTGTATCTCCAGTTCTCCAAGTTATGAGTCCTTTGAAGGCTGAGGCTTTGTGTCTTATCGCCACCCCTCAGTGTGTAATCAAGTATCTGCTGTTCCACAGACACCCTGTTCACACTGGATGAATGAATGAATACCAATGAAACTGCTTGCGTCAAAAGAATATTTAACCTATCTTCAAATAAATACATTGAACTTAACTACAGAAAATCATTAATTATTTCATTAATACTCTTCTGCATGGGTACAGCGCATTTGCTATCAAGTGGCTGATTCTGTAGTCACTTTCTTTTCATAGTCAAAGAACACCATGTTGTTTAGGGCCCTTTATTGTCCTGAAACAGTGTTCCAGTGGTGCCTGGGAGGAAAGATCATGGATTTCATAGATATCATTTGAGTTAGGTGACACAGAAAGAGAAAAATATATTAGCCAAATGTTAAACAGTTCATATGAAATGTACAAATTCCAAAAGAGAGTAATTTGACCAGAAAACAGTAAACCTACAGAGAGGAAGGCCAAATAATTACTGTTCGCTTCCAGACAGTTCCTTGAATTGGATTCACATTGAGCTAAGGCTATCTGAATTAGAGGCAGCTGTATAATCCAAACGTTGTGCAGCATACAGAATCAGATTGAGTGCTTGAGTGTCTGCACCCCAGGAAATTGATTTGATGACTATGTCAATTACTTCTGGCACCAAGCTTTCTGTGGCTTGCATTACAACTGCTCTTTCGGTCAGCTGGGACTGCTTCCCCATCCACGCCTATTGTTTTAGATTTATTTACTGCATCGCCGATCATAAATTATGAACTTTTTTCTATACCATCTGGAAACTCTGGTGTCATGGTTTGGGTCACTTTTGATTACTTGCTCTTATTCTCAGCTACTGCCAAGGCTGATGTATCTTGAATTATGAAAGACTTCCGCCACAAGCTGACCTATTTGTGAGTCACCTTTCAGCATCTACGTATGTTTATTTTATCCAACATATAACTAATAAAATCAAAAGCATGTTTTCCAACTCTCCAGAGAATTATTTCTGTGTGTGTGATATGGAATTTTTAAAGCTCACAATTTGTCTAAGAATTTGCTTGGTAAACCTATACCATATTTTTATTATTCTCACAAGGTCATCATGGATAGATCATCCTCTTTCTTTAGATGTTGAAAATGTAATTTTCCTAATATTTTCACAAAATCTCAATTTCTACCTGGAATATTCAATTAGGCATTATGACCCTAAAGGTGCAGTGAAGGTATTTTTTCTCCTTTCAAATAGTCCTTAAACAAAGAGGCAAGCAAGCATTTAACCTCTCTTTATTCTCATGTTCACTATTCTAACAACTGAGGTTAATTGCTGTAACATTTTCCTGACAAGTTGGCGGGAAAACATCTCAGCAGAGTTGTTTTCTCCCACCAAAGGACGCTGCTGCATACCTGTGTAGACAGTGTCGGCAGATTACTTTCCTTTCATGCAGACGGTTCACTCTCGACCTAGGCCAAATCCGAAATTGTGTCATCAAGCAGTTTATATCCAGAAAAGTAATTTGAATATTGGAATTTTGTTGAATTTCTCAGGCCACAGCTGCTTGCATCTGACACCTGCTTCCATTTTTTGAGCAGCCAGTAACTGTTTTTTCCTGGCATTCTCAAGGTTGAGTTTTGTAGGGCTACGTTCATATTCACTTAGTCCTCATCATGTATCCCTCTCTAAATAGTGTAATAAACCACATTGCAGTATTCATTGTAGAATCCTGCCTACTCTCCACTCTTTTTCAACAGCAAATGCCACCTCCATTATGATTAGGAGACGCTCCATTTTTCTACAGCTTTTCACTATGCAACAAATTTCATCAATTATGATTCGGAGGAGGAGCCATTATCAGAATGAAGGAAGACAAATTAAGTAAAATTGTTAGCATTTTCTTAAAAAAAATAAATCACTGAGTCTTCAGTATATACAGGAACATGACTTGATTCTCTCATTATTAAAGGATCCTAGTAGGCTGTAAATATGAGGGTGGATTGTTCTTTCCCAAAACAAAGCCTCAGTGTATGTGGTCTAATTAACTCTGCAATTTGATACACCCAAACTACCCTTTCTATCTTTTGACACTAATGCCTACTAGTATATTGTGACATCAACTCACATAAGATCATCTTCTATTATATTAGATATACAATGCCCCAACAAGACATGATTTGACCAAAGAAACATTTGTAGATATTTAAAAATGTGTGTACTTTTTTTTTTGCCTCATTATTACTCTTTCAAAATACAGAATGACACAATAGATGTGTCAAGCAGTAAATGTGAGGTTTGAGATAGTGGGATGTTTCATTCATTGCTAGTTTTTAAGTGATTTTTAATCTACCTCTAAGAGGCATAGATCCATAGATGCAGCATTAACATGTTGTCATATTTCCTGATCATCTAAGGAAAACACTTCACAAGAAAGCAAAGAATAATATTATAAGAACACTGTGATTTGCTCTTAAAAGAAGTATACAAAGCACAGCATTTTTCTTTGTTATTAAAAAAGCGATTATTAGTCCAGTTGTGCTTTTGCTTTTAAACAAAAATATATTAACAGATGCTGTTGGCAAGGTGTGATATTACTTTAGATGTGTGCTTGCTATATCCTCATCTTTCTTTTCCTTCCTGCCTATTACACTGATTATTGCAAAGAAGGGTGATGAAAATTTTAACTGACTAGTGCTGTTCTGGTCAGAAAGCTCCCAAAACAGAGGATTCTTTGACTGTTGCCTACACATATTTGAGGACTTTTTTTGGGGCTTTTTGGAGCAAGATAATCAGAGCATCTGCATCTAAGAATTTCATACAGAATGGTCTTTAAGATATACCAAGTTGAAAAGGAGAGAATGCAATACCAAGGGGCTTCCAGTAGTAAGATCATATTTTATATTTTCACAATTGGAAAAAAAATGTGCAAATCTAAGAAAGTAAACTGGTAGAGACAGAATTTTGAATATTAAAATGAGATGTTTAGTAGTATCAAGTACTATCTAATTTGTGAACAATGATAGTTGCTGTAAAACAGAAACCAATACTAATAAAAAGAAAACTTATTTTCTGATGTGACGAAAACTCTAAAAGCAAAAAAGAAAAATTTTTTTCTTTGCCTGTTTTCAAATCACCAAAATAAAGGATTGACAGCATGTCAAAACCAAAACAAACAGAAACTTTGATTGTTAGTGATTCTCAAAGGAGCAACAGTGAATGAAAAACTGAAGTCAGTGAGTCAGAAAGACATCAAGGAAACACATTTTAATGCTGTTTAACCTTTTATTAAGATTGCTTTTCTATGGCAATGCATAAAACAGTGGATATTGGGCTCATTACATCAGTACTATCTTGGCACTTTCTGAGTTCACACTAGTCATCTTTTATTCATGCTGTCACTAGGAGTGGAAGTTATGCTAATAGAGTTGGGTCAGCACACCAAGGCAGAAGGGGAGGTTGAATGTAAATCCCAGGCCGCAAGCTCATCAACAATCCCAACTGCTGTGATAAAGCTGCACCAAACAAGGGCAGAAGGACCCACTTCTAAATCTTTGTCCTCTGTCTCTCAGATGACCAATAGGCAGTCAAATCCCATGTGTCCTATTCATTCACCCTGCCATTCATTCATTCACTCATTCATGTCCATTAACAAAATACAAAAGGTAAAGGGGAAATAAGAGTTCTCATGTCAACCTTCTTCATAAAAAGGTATATCTATACCCTTTCTAGAGTTTTAAGAACCATATTATATGTCAGATTTGTGTTCAGAGAAGTGTGAAAACATTTTTTATAGTTTTTAAAAACATTTTCTCTTTTAAAAGTTTACTGTTATTTTGTCTCATTCTAGAAGTTCAGCAATTTCTAGCATCTCAGCAAAATAAAACTTGAATTATTCTATTGGCCTTCCTTCATTATCTTATATTGCGATAAATGACTAAGAAGGTATCATTCAAAAAGAGAATTTCAATGGATTTCACAAGGTTATTTTTACGTTCTATCAAAGTACAACACTATAGTGGAAAGAACATACATAAATAATTTGAAAAGATTTGTTTGTAGTAAGTCATGTAAGCATCTTTAAATAGTTTCAGAAATTAATCAGTTTGACTCTAAAATAAACTATCTCCATAAAAACTAATTTTTAATATATACCAACCATAATTTCATGTCTCACTGAACACAGACATTATATAACTGTGTATTTTTATTGCATGTGACTATATTTAACTGATGGAATAAAATGTGGTTCTTTTAAATTAAATGATTATTACACAATCAAAAAATAGTTGAATTTTTGTTTTTAATCTTCAGACCAAAATCTTAATAATTTAGTTATAAAAGATGCTTTGAAAAGAATTGTTCCTTAAAAGTACTCTGCAGATCATTATAAATATGTGACATGAATTCATGTTAGAGTTCATGATAAACTTCAGTGCACATATTACTCTTATCACTTATATGAATCTAAATAAAATGTCAATAGGTGCAGAATATACAAAGAAGCAAATATCGATGATGACAAAACCAAGCCTGTCAACAACAGTGTTAAAACCAATGTACTTAATTAAAAAAGTGAAGTCAATTAAAATCAAAATAACAGTGCGGCATGTACAAATGCTGGAATAATCATTAGGCCTTGCTGAATAATGGAAGAGTATAGAATTTTTTTAATGGAACAGCAGGGGTGATACATTACACAAAGCAACAATCTACAACAATATGACAATCGAATTACTTCAGCCCCATTAGGCAGGTGCAGAGGAATAATTAACATGAATTTTTTTTCCAGTGAAAAGGCAAAATAAATAAATAAATTAAAACTTTTTTTTTTTTTTTTTGCTAATAACACTGAATTTTACACCTCCAACCTACCTTGCTTTAAAATGGCAGAACAAATACATTATTTTTAAAACCGGGGTTTACAGACATGGGAGCTTTCTGTTTATTTCCCATACAAACTGAATAATACAGGAAAAATACATATGGAACCCATAAGGGAAAATGCTATCCTTTTAAGTATACTTTGCCTATATGTACTGATTTTGATTTTTAGGGCTTAAAAACAAAATAATAAAGGATTTGCAATAATTCTGGCTGTCTAATCTAATTCACATATAAAAGGCATCCCATAAAGCCCTAGGCAATATTTGTTATCTTATTTCCAGCTCAAATTCAAAACAAATTGTGACCTCCAGTTAGAGCAAAGAGAGTCTGCTCACTAAAATGCCAATAGGAATGAAAGTAACTTCACAGTTCTTCATGAAGGGCAAGGAGTTTAAGATGTCTTTGCTACTTTTCCTGACAAAAATATCATCCTGCTTTAAAACAGTTGTGATAGAAATCTCTTTCATTCACTTCTAATAGAAACCATTTAATTTATACTGAGATAAATGGCCTATATCCTTTAAGGACTGAAATTTATCATTTCTTTCCTTACCATCAAGGAATTAAAAAAATGAAAAATCTTCATCTTCAAATGATCTCACCAATTTAAGTCGATCTGAACCTGCTGATATATGTAGATGCTTTTGTAGGGTGGGTGGTTTGGGTTGAAAAAGATAATCATTTGTGCTTATAGCACAAGAATTTTTACCTTCAGGCTTGAAGCACTTTACTTGTGAGGTCTCATTAATCTCTGTTTAGCATCTGAGGAAGTATGTCCCTCAAATTGAAAAAAAGAGATATCAAATCCAGTAGGTAAACATGTGCTTCTGAAAGTCATCTGTAGAATCAGGAGAAGGAGCAGAACAAATCCCACAGTGCCTTTCATTGCAATTTTTGTTATTTGGAGAGTAGACGTGCCATTTACATCAGTGGGAGGGTATGTGGCTGACAATGTAAGAAGAAAATAATTGCCCTGAGGTAATCACCGCTTTGCAATTCTAAAATAAACTTCCTATATTTTCTCCCATGATCCACTATGAGAAACAGAATTGCTAAAAGGAAAAAGAAAATGTTTTTGTTGTTTTTATTTCGGTTTGGCCCATTTTTAGTAGGAGAAACAAAGATTCTCACAGGAAGCCTTCGATTCCCACTTATTATCAATTCTCAATTATCCAAAATCTGACACTTGAATTGGTATGATATCAAGGGATTTTATACATATAAAGTTTTAGCCTTGATGTGAGAAATGCAATCAAATATTTCCCCATGAGATTTGGCCTTGAAAGTTGGGCCTTTAGTCAAAATATTTATCTCCTAGCATGTGACTTAACAAAATGCTAGAATAAAGTTATTTAGACAGGTTGAAAAGACAGCTAACTATTTCAACTTATGAAACACTGCCTATAGAAGATACAATATTGTTAACAAAGACCATCTTTGTTGATACTGGACCAACAAAACATCCATTGGATTTAACACAAAGATAAATAGCATATTTTAATATGTGAAATATTAACATTCAAAATTAACTCTCACTTTTGAAATATGAGTATGAAAGTAGATAAAAGCATAAATGAGTGTTTATAAGAATTTAAACAAGGTGATGTCTTAGGGTAATTCAAATTTAAATAGAATTCTGTCTCTTGTTAGCTTGTGGTTTGACCTGGTTTGGTGAGAGGACACATAGGCATCAATTACATCAGGTCATAAACCTGATGTGGGAGGACAGATTAATAAGAAATGGCCACAGTGTAGCAGTGTCTGTGGATATGCTGATGAATTGAAGGACTGAAATTCTAATCACACGTGTGCCCTAAAGAAATGTGACAATTTCTCTCTTATCAGTTCTTGATGGCCTTCAAGCAGTTGATGCTGCTATAGTGCATTATGTTATTTTAAAGGATCTCGTGTATATAAATAAGAATGTTACACTGACTAACAAACCTTCTTGCAGCTTAATGAAATCAAACTCAAACCAGAATCTAATAGACACCTTCCTAGAGATTTTATTAAGCAATCTCAAGTTCCTATTAAAATCCTGATGCTCACTGAAAACTTTGAAATACCCTACTTATTGCCAAAAATGACTTATATTTTAATCTAGTCAAATAAATCTATCTTTTAAATACGAAAGACTCTTATTTGCTCTGTGGATTTTCATTTCCTGTAAAATGCTAACACATCTATATATGAAAAGAGTGCTTAGTTAAAGGAAAAATGGATGAGAACATGCTATAGATATTACAAGAGAATCAACTGAAATGGATATTTATTTGTTGAAATTGGCACACATTTTGCTGCTTCTCTCAGGAGGGAAAAAGTAAATATGAAAATAGAATATCCTCATGTGTAATTTCATCACAACTCTGCTGGACAGTCCCATGCAAACTTGGAATCAAAATGTTAGCTTTCCATATTAAGTAGTCTGCATATTTTTGTTTTGTTTTGTTTTTACCCCAACATGTCCTCCCAACTAAGGCCTTTAATCCAGGAAGAAAAAAAAAAACAAAACACTGAGGAGGAAATATCTTCAGGCATTACTGAAAGGATAAATAACTTGCCAAAGTTTCACAGAACAAGTAAGTAATAGAGCTGGGATTTCAGTAGATTTTATGACCTTAGAACCTGAATTCTTAAATCGGTTTATATAATGGCTTCTTTAGCGAGAATAACCATCTTATTTGTCCAGTTATGTCTTGTTTAAAGAAAAGAGCTTCAGATTTTGTTATTTGTTATAATTAAGGTCTCACAGATGCTTCTCTTTCACAGATGGTCCACTAGAACTTGATGGGCTTTATGATCCATGCAGTACTCTGATGTTGGATTAGTTGAAAATTACCTTCATACACACAATGTTTCATTGGAAAATCCTAAAGTTCATAATATTATACATCAATTTTTAAGTTCTTTTTGTCATTGCTTAGAAATGATACATGGAGATGGATTCATAAACTGTCCTTTGTTGGGATTGCCTCTATCCTAATGAATTAGGGCTTCCAGCCTTTAGAAACTATATGCATGTCTGGAAGGATGGCAAGGTGATTGTGCTAAAGGAGTAATTGATGGGGATCTAGGAAAACAAATGGTCTTAAGAGAATACATAATGGGAGACAAAACACACCACCATTGCTCATTCCATTGTCAGAGAGGACATTATATTTGCTATTTAGATTTGGTTTCCGAACTATAGTTAAGAATTTACATCCCAGTCCTTAGACAAAAGATACTTCTTCCTCCTCTTCCTCCTTCTCTTCTGTTTTGTCATCTCCTCCTCCTTTTCTGCTTCTCTCTCTCTCTCTTTCACACACACACACACACACACACACACACACACACACATTGATAGAAATGCTTTGAGACCTATGTTCTGAGGTATAACACAAGGCTAGAAGTGGACAGCCCATCCTATCCGAAAAGACATAGTGAGGCACGGAACACGGAACACCCTAGCGCCTGCTATATATCTGCTGCTATTTATCTGACACATCGAGGTCTCGGCATTGACAGCCCAGCCTCATGGGCTGTGGTAGAAGCCCCTCTGCATGTGTTCTGAAGCATAACAGCTCCAGGTGGTTAGTGGACACTAGTAGTTGAGGCAGTAGGGGAAATATTTCCCTGAGATTCTAAGATACAAATGCCCCAATAGGGCTCATTAGCAGAGAGCTGGATTGAAGAGACTGGAAACCACAGATGTATCTAAAATTTTGAGCAAAATGTGAAGCCATGGATAAAAACCAGTGTTTATCAAAGTTCTCATTTCTTGAAAACGTGAAAAATGACAAGTGATTTTTTTTATAAAGGAAAGTTTATATCTTTTGAAGTTTCATTCAGTTTGAAACTGTTTTTAGTTTTATTTTTATATTAACTGAAATATTCAAAATTTATAAAATATTGTAATTACAACTAGTAGATTGCTTTAATTTTTAGTATATTTACATGGGAAAATTTTAAAAGTTCTTAGCCACATCATAACTGCTGTTTTAAAAAGGATGCCAAATAAGATTATTATATTTTAATAAAAGCATTATAATTTTATTTTAATAAACACCAAATTTTAATTAATAGACACTATCGATGGTCCTAAATAACATTTTAATTTAAAAATTTTCGAATCTTTTTTTTTAACATTTGTATTGTGTTTGGCTTTTTGTTTTTTGCAAAGATTCGTTTTAACACAATTAGAATGCCTACTGGACTATTACCAGTACCATATCTAGCTATATTGCTTATAAAAATGTAATTAATTTGTTTTTTTAAGGTATGAAAACAAATACTCACAGTGTTCCTAGTAGAAATTATAGAAATTAATACTTTTTGTTGTGGAAAAGGATGAACTTATGCATCTTTTTAGTATGTGCTTATTTTCAAGAAAATATTGCAAAAAACACCCCACTAAGAATATAAATGAAATATACTATTCTAGAATTATTTTATCTGAAGACTAGATATTTTAAAATATAAACAACTTTCTAACTTCACAAAAGGAGACATTATAGATAAAAATTTTCTATATGATTTAAAAGACACATTCCACAAGAGAAATTCCTCAGATATGGATTAAATGATATAATTATTTTATCCAACTATAAGTAAATCTTTACAAACTATTTAGATTTTAGTTAATTGGCAAGGTTAAAAATGGGTTTTTTTGGGTGGTGACGTTATTACCATTTCATTATCATTACTGTGACAAATAAAAATAGTGTATGTTTATGTTGTACAAAATGATGTTTTGAAATATGTATGTATGTATATCCTTATTGTAAAATGGCTAAATCAAGTTATTTAATATATGTCTATCTCACATATTTATTACTTTTTGCGGTGAGAATTCATAAAATCTACCCTTCTAGACCTACCAAGTACCACAGTCATTGTTATACAATAGATCTCCTGAACTAATTCCTCTTGCCTAAATGAAATTTTGTGTCCATTGACCAACATCTCTCTAATCTCCCCAAAGTCCCACCCCCGGAAACACTTTTCTACAGTCTGCTTCTGTAAATTCGATTTATGAAGATTTTATACATGTCAGATTATGTAATATTTGTCTTTAATGACTAGTATTACCTTTCAATTTTTTGTTTATTGAATGTACTCTCTTCTTTCATGAATTGTCTTTTTCTACAGTGCTCATATCTCATAAGAAAATTAAACGTGCTTATTACTTTTTCATTGTTGCCTAATAGCTTATTGTAAGAAGACAGAATTTCATATACTGAAAATAATGGATTCATATGTGTTCATCGATTTACTTGCTTATATACTTTCTCTATGAAGCAAGGTGTTATTTCAAGGCTGTCATTAAATTTTCTGTATTATAACAGAGCAATCCTACTCCACTGATAAGAGACATGATGAACAGACCTGAAAAGTTCATTTTTAACCTTCTAGTTTTGGTTTTCCTTCCATTCTTTTTAGGATGCAAAGAGAAGTCTTTATAGTGACAAAGCTGACCAGTGTACCCTTGGGAAAAACACTTGCTTTCTTCAAGACTGAAAAAGGCAGATTTTGACACTTTAACTATGGGTGTAAAATTTATAATTAACCTCTAGAAATGAACTTAAATCTCTGATCAGTGATAGTGAAATACATCATGCAATATTGACTATGTCATAGATATGTACTAATACATTCATTCCTTTTTTAATTTGATATTTAAATCAAAAAGGACTTAGGCAATATGTAAGGGCTAATTATTGAGGTTGCAACCTGTACAAGACAATAATGACAATGAGTGGTCTTTGCCTTTAGTTTAAATCTGCAAATAAATCCTTTTCTCCAATTCAAGCATAAAAATACCCCTTGTATAATTTTTAAAACATATTTTGATGTTATAAAGTTCAGAAGAAAAAAATACCACAAATGCATCAGAGATTTCAGGATATCAAAGATAGACTACTTTCATTCAGACCGGGTTTATTTTGACTCAAATGAATATTGTAATTGTTATCTGCTAAAAAAATCTAATGAATATAAAGTTTTATGCCTGATGAAAGTCAAAAATATTGCTATTGAGCTATCATATTCATTGTATTTCACTTGGACATTCAAAATTGAAGAGACAGATGCATAGATACACAGAGATACAGATAGAATTATAGACATAGTCCAAACAAAATCATGTCAAACCTCTGTTATAGTGACAAAATACTTGAGAATAACAACCTAAAGGAGGAAAGTTTTATCCTGGCTCACAGTTTTAGAGTTTTCAGTCTATTTAGCTCCATCACTTTTAGGTTGGTGGTGAGACAGAAATATCATGGTGGAAAGAAATGGTGAAGGAAACCTACTTACCTCAGGGTGGCCAGTAAGGAGAAAGAGAAAGAGAGAGAGACGGACAGACAGACAGACAGACAGACAGACAGAGACAGAGAGAAAGGGGCCAGGGATAAGATGTGTTCCCCAAGTCGTGGTCCTATGACTCACTTTATTCAATTAGGTCCACCTTTCCATCACCAAATAATTAATTCCTCCATGGATTAATTCTCTAATGAAGTTACAGAACTCACGATCCAATCACCTCTCTAGAATTTACCTCTAAATATTTCTGTATGGTGATAAAGCCTTCAATACACAAACTTCTAGAGGGGATAGTTTAGATTCAAACTGTAAAAAACTGTAAAAACTGTAAAAAAAAATAACTCAATACATAAAAAATTAATGTATCATGACCAAATGGAAATTCAAGGATAGTTCACTCATTACTATTTGGATTCAGGCTATTTATTTCTCTAACTTTTCTCAATGTTTGTTATCTCTTACTAATAACATGAAAAGTATTCCTTGAATACTATTGTTTAGATTAATGTCCCAGAACAAAAAACACAAAAGAATGATCATCCTTTCCAAAAAGGAAACAGAAAATAATATAATCATAAGAAATCACTTTTTACTTGCTATATTAAGAAAAATTGAAAGAGAGACAATATCATTTGCTCATATTGGTGTATGGAAGTAGTAATTATATCATGGTTTGCTGATGAGAATGTGAGTTACTAACCTACCCCCTTCCCAAGGAATCAGTTCATGTTGAAACATAAAATCTACACATCAAACCCAATAGAAAATTTAAGAAAAGAAAAACTTTTCAACAATGCTTCACAAGAGGAGAAATCTGAATAACAAACTTGTAGGAAAGTGTTAGGGATGTAAATTATGACTCTACATTTAGAGAGCAAGTCAGAGGTTATCTGATAAAGTTAAGAGTGCATAAACAATTCCACTTTTACGTATGCCCTAGAAAGTTTGAACAGACACCCAAATGTGTACTTGCAAGAAAATAGATAAACAAGTATATTGGTTAAGGTTCTCTAGAGAAGCCAAATAAATAGAATATTATGCAAAAGGATTTATTAGGTAGATTTACACAATCAGAAGTGAGAGATTCCACAATGGCCATGTGTGTGATGGAGAGCTGGAAGATCCAGTAGTTGTCCAGGCAAAGAAGATGAAAGTTTCAGAATGAAAGAGATCAAGGATACAGCTCCAGCCTGAGGTCAAAGGCCTGGAAGCTCACTGGAGGGTTGGTGGTGTGAGTCTGTATCAGAAGAGGCTAAAGAAACTGGAGACCCTCCAGAGGCAATGGCAATGAAAAGCAAACCTCTTTAAGGAAACAGGAGATCTTTTTAAAAGGGCACACTTCCTTCTTCTTCCCATTTTTTGTTGTATCTATTTCTGTAAGTCAGAGTCACCCACAAACAAGGTGGGTCTTTCTTCTTTAGTTTGCAGGCTTTCTAGAAACACCCCTCAATCACACCCAGAACTGTGCTTTACTAATCTGCTAGGTGTTCCCCAATCCAGTTAAGGTGACTTATCATGATTATTGGTGATGACAAGATGACTACATACTGACAAAAATATGTCTCCAGAAGTATGTAACAACACTAACCCTGTACGTACCTAATAATTCTACTTTAAAACTATAAGAAAAAAAAAGGCAAATGTCATTATAAGTTCAGGTAGAAGTTGCCATAGGATGATGGAAAGTTTTTAACATAGCTCTTCAGGATTTACAGATGGAGAAAATTAAATATATTTATTTGAACACCATTAATGAGCTTTATCTAAATAGACACACATAAAATACTATATGAAGAATTATATCTTAACAAGTCTGGGAATACACATTAATTTCAAGCATAAACACATGTATAAAGTGGATAATTATTAGGTCATAAGGCAAGTACCAAAAGTGTTTCAAAGATTTAATATCAAACATATAAATGTTTGTGATTATTAGGCAATTAAATTATAAATAATAAAAATAAAGATAACAAGCTGCTTCACATATCTGGAAATTTATAAAAAAATACATGCCTCTAAATAATCTGCAAATCAAAGAAAAAATAGAAATAACAAAAAATTGAGATTCAATGAAAGCAGAAAATAGAAGAAAATTTATAGACTTAATGTTTGTATTAGAACTGAAGCTGAAATTAAATGGTGTTAGCATTTATCTGAAGAATATGGAGAAGAAAATAACAGACTAACCCTATGAAAATTGGAAGGAAGGAAACATTAATGAGATCAAAGCACATGTTCATAAATTGAAAATAAAGAGCAAATCAAGAGATTAATAAAGCCAAAAGTTTGTTGTTTTGAAACAAAATCTCCATGAAGATTAACACACACAAGTCAACAATAAACAGCAAACACTATTCAGAATAAAAAAAGAACCATAGGAACAGATGGAGAAGAGGTTAAAAAGAATAAGAGGATATGAGGGACAACATATGCCAATTGGTTTGGAAATTGAGAAGAAATGGGAATTTTCCTAGAAAAATGAAAATAAATTTTCCCAAGAAGAAACTGAAAACTTAAATAATAGATACAGTTATTTAAAAATGTTTTACAAAAAAATAAATTGTGGATTTACGTGTATGTCTTAGAAAATATTTTTGAAATTGGTAATTAAACAACTAAAATCCTCAAGCTCAGAGCAAAGACAAGTGAAACTGCCCGTTTCATTATTAAGACTAGTACCAACTGGCTACTGAAACCTGAGAAAACAAAACATAAGAAAGGAACATTATAGGCCAATTTACTAGTAAGCAATGATTTTTAAATCTAGTAATAATACTAACATTACTTAGAAATACTAGGGGCAAGTAAAATTGTGGTATGTTACAACTATTTATTCTACAGATGACAAATCGGTTTAACACCAGAAAATTTCTACTCCAGATTCATTTATTAATGAAATGCACTTCATTAGAGATTGAAGGCAAAAAAACCATTGATCTTTCTCAATAGAAGGTCAATGTAGAAAAAGATTTTGATAAAAAAACACGTAGTTCATTAAAAAAAAAAAACCTCTTAGCAGGTAATGGAAGTGCAGTATTCGGATAAAGGGTATCCATTAAATGTAAATAAACAAATCCCTTGTTGTCAAACTCAATACGGAAAGAGTAGGAGGCTTCAGCTGAGGTCGGGAACAAGCCAATAATTCTCCCTCTCCCAACTATGATTCTGTGCTGCTCTCAATTTAACAACAATAGTAATTCCAAATAAAAATACATATGAGATTCAAAAATCTTTTTAAAAAAACTTTTAGAAATTCACAGGAGAAGTTAACAAGATTTCTAGATATAAGACAAATAGGCTGGAGATGTAGCTCAGTGGTAGCGTATATGAAGTCTTGAGTTTGATTTTCAGCACCACAAAAAATAAGATTTCTGTAAGCCAACAGCAAATGTTAGAAAATATGTTTTATTATATAACGTCATGAGGAAAAATATAAGATACTGAAGAGTAGATCCAACAGAAATATAGCATTTTAATATTTTTAAATTACCTAAATAGAAGAAAAAACATATGGTTTTCATCTAAAAAAATCCTCAATATCATAATATTTCAATATGATAAATATTTCAATTCTCTTCATTTTATAGACCTAATATAACGCCAAAGAAATAACAAGGATTTTTCATAGAGCATGTCAAGCTGATTCTAAAATCTATGTGTAAGATCAAATAAGAATTTATAATGAAGAGACTATTAAATAAAAATAATAATATAAATAATAAATAGGAGATAGGTATGTAGTACTTAATGTGTCCAAGCGTTGTTCTAAAGGGTTTTCATTTAGCGATGTATCCAGTCACCAAAATCTACAATAGAGGCTCTAATATTTCTCATTCCATCTTGTAGTTGACTAACTGGGGTCCAGAAAAATTAAGTAATTTGTATATGCAACATTGTGAAAGATATGAACCCAAATACAGACATCCGCTGTTACCCACCGGGACTGATACCAGGATGCCCTGTGGATACGCAGACATGCAGATGCTGAAGTTCTTTATATAAAATGGCATAGTATTTACATATATCTGGCACTCATCCATCAATAAGCATTAAATCATCTCTAGATTACTATAATACCTAATATAATGGAAATTCTGATTTTATACTGTCTTGACAATTTTGAGAAAGTCTCTTAATTTTATCATTTATGAGGTACATCTTTATAGCTCATACATGCTCACTGTTATGGTTTGTGTCTAGATGTCCCCCCAAAGCCTCGTGTGGTCATAGGTGGGGCTGGATCTAGAGTGTGTGATTCCCAAATTAGTCCACTGATTTGTTTGGCATAGTTCTGCCGGGATCGAGGATGTGATGCTAGAATTAAAGGTGCTAGGATTAAGGCTACAAGTGCTACCCTCCCTAAAGTCAAGTAGCCTGGATGAGATTTAAGGGACAGAAAGGGGCTTGCCTATGCCCCCTTTCTGCTCCTCATCCTTACCTTGTTGCCTTCTGCCTGTCTGCCGTGCCACTCTGCCTTGGACCCAGCTGATTGTGGACCAAAACCTCTACAACCTGTGAGCTAAATGAACCTTGCTTCCCTTAGCTTTGGATGTCAGATATTTTGTCTCGGCAATGAGAGAAAAGTAACTAAGACAGAGATAGACACAGCAATAATTTGTTCTCAGGGTTAGGGTTAGAGTTAGTTGTTAGGGCACTCCTATTGTTTGGATGCCCGATTAGGGTCATTTCTAGGGGTAGCTTGAGTCTTAGGGTGAGGGTTGGGGCACCAAAACACTTGGGCCTTAGTGGTACCGTTAGGGCAAACCAGAACCTGGCATTAGCACTGGGTTAGAGCTAATTTCATATTTAGAGATAAGCGCAGGAATACATGGTCTTCAGGGTTGGGGTTAGACTGTGGTGAAGGTTAAGGTGAAATGTACAACACCAAAATACTTTGGCAATAGTGTAATGTTTAGGGTACACCAAACCTTAGAGTTAGGGTTAGTCTTAGGGACAAGGCAGAACAAAATTTGGCTTCAGGTTTAGGGTTAGGTTTAGGGGTTCTGGTGAGGCTTAGTGTTCGGGTAGGTGTACCAAAACACTCCTGCTTCAGTCTTAGGGTTAGGGCACCTGTAAAATTAGAGTTAGCATTTGGGATGGGTTGAAGTTTGGGGTGATTCTGTTAGTGCACACCTATATTTGGATTGCACGATTATCATCATTTTAGTGGTATTTTTAGTGTTAGGGTGAGGTTGGCAAACAAAAATACTTTGGCTTTAGTGGTACAAGCAGGACACACCAAATCTAGCATTAGCATTCTCCTGGAGTTAGTTTTAGGGTTAGAGATTGGCACAGCAATACTTTGCCTTCATGGTTAGGGTTAGAGTTAGTGTTATGGTGAGGGTTACGGTGAAGTTTAGGGCACCAAAATACTTTGGCTTTAGTGTCATGTTTAGGGTGTTCCAAATCAGAGTTAGGGTTATGCGTAGGGCACAACAAAATCTCTCTTCAGGGTTAGGGTGAAGGTTAGTGTGAGGTTTAGGGTTCTGGTTAGGGCACCAAAATACTTTGGTTTTAGTATTAAAACTAAGGTACCTGAAAATTTAGAGTTAGATTTAGGGGCAGGTTGATATTTAGGAGTAGGGTTGGGGCACACCAATACTTTGGATTCATGATTAGGGTCAGTTTTAGGGTTAGTCTGAAGATTATTTTTAAGGTTAGGGCAGCAAAACACTTTGGTCTAGTGTTAGGGTTAATGTACCCCAAATCTTAAAGTTAGGGTATGGCTTAAAGTTAGGGTTAGTGTTATGGTTAATGTTCGGATTAGGGTTAGGGAAACCCACTACTTTGGCATTAGGATTAGGGTTAGGGCACACCAAAATTGTAGATTTAGTGTTAGTGTTAGGATCATTGGTAGTGTAACTATTAGGGTTAGAGCCTCAAAAAAGTTTGTCTTTAGGCTCAAAGTTAGGGCACCCCAATAATTACGCTTATGCTTATGGTAAGTGTTATTGTTAGTGTGAGGCTTAGTTTTTAGTTAGTGGAGCACAATACTTTGGCTCTAGGTTTAAGTTTAGGGAACCCCAAATCTTTGCATCAGGCTTACGTTTAGGGTTAGTATTATGGTTTTGATTGGGGTACCCCAATACTATGGCTCCAGTGTTAGCCTAAAGGTTATGGTTATAGTTGTGGTTATGATGAGGGTTAGGGTTAGCTTTAGGGCACCAAAATTCTTTGGCAGTAGTGTTAGGATTAGGACACCCCAAAGCATATAGTTAGAGTATCAATGTGGCTCATGTGACTAGTATTTTCAAGGTTCTCTTTTCATATGTGGCTTTTATCAGATTGAGATAAAGACTTCCTATTACAATTTTCTGTAGGGTTTTAATCACGAATGGGTGTTGGACTTTGTCAGATGATTTTTTCTGTATCTATTGAGATAATCATGTGGATTTTTTTGGTCTTTGGTTTTATTAATGTGGTGTATTATATTTATTTGCATATGTTGAACCATCCCTGCATCCCTGGGATGAATCCTACTTGGTCATGGTGTACAATATTCTTGATGATTTGCTGCATTCTGTTTGCCAGTATCTTATTGAGGATTTTTGTATCTATGTTCATGTAAGGAGATTGGCTGGCAGTTCCGTTTTGGTTGGATCCTTCTCTGGTTTTGATATTAGGGTAATGCTTGCTTCCAGAAATGAATTTGGGAGTATTACTTCCCTTTCAATTTCATTAAAGAGATTGAAGAGTAGTGGCATTATATGCTCTCTAAATTTCTTGTAGAATTCAGCCACGAATCCTTCAGGACCTGGGCCTTTCTTTGTTGGTTGTTTTAAAACTGCTTCTTCAATTTCATTGATGAATATTGGGTTATTTAGAATTATTATATCTTCTAGATTCAGATTTGGTAATTCATATGTGTTTAGGAATCTCTATTTCTTCTGTGTTTTCATCTTATTGGAGTATAGGTTGTTGAAATAGGTACTGATGATCTTCTGGATTTCCGTAGGATCCACTGTGATTTCACTCTTTTCTTTCCTGGTTACATGGATTTCAGTCTTTTCTTTCCCTTTTTTTGATAAGATTGGCTAAGGTTTGTCTCTTTTATTTACTATTTGAAAGAACCAACGCTTTGATTCATTGATTCTTTGTATCGTTTTCTTAGTCTCACTTCCATTAATTTCTGCTCTGGTCTCTATAATTTTATCCCTCATAAATGCTTTGATTTTAACTTACTTCTTTTCCCTAAAGGCTTGAAGTTAAACATTAGGTTATTTATTTGAGCTTGCTGTTTTTCTGATATGGGAATCACCTCTATAAATTTCTCTTGTAGGACTGCTTTCAATGTGTCCCACCATTTCTAGTATGTTGTATTGGCAGTATCATTTAGTTGTAGAAACTCTCCAATTTCTTCTTTAATTTCATCTGTCACCCATCAGTTGCTCACGAAGGTATTATTTAGTTTCCATGTGTTTATGTAGTTTTTGTGGTTTCTTTTGCCATTGTTTCCAATTTTATTGCAATATTATCTGATAATATGCATGTAATAGTTTCTTCCTTTGCATTTATTTAAGCATGTTCTATGAGGTAGTAGGTGGTCTATTTTGGAGAAAGTCCCATGTACAGCTGAGAAGAATGACTTTGGAGAAAGTCCCATATACAGCTGTCCCATGTGCAGCTGAGAAGAATAGTCTATTGTGGGGTGGAACACTCTGTAGCTACCTACTACATCCATTTGTTGAAAGGTTTGGTTCAGTTCTGATGTTTCTTTGTTGATTTTTTGTCTAGTTGAGCTATCTGTTTGTGACAGTGGATAGAGGTTCCCCTATTACAATTGTATTATTGCTTATCTGGTTTTTCATATCCATCAGTGTTTGTGTTATCTGGTTAAGTGTGCTGGTATTTGTTGCATATATATTTATGATTGTTATCTCTTCCTCTTGGATTTTTCATTTAAGGAAGTATGTAGTGACCTTCTTTATCTCCTCTGGTCAGTCTTGGCTTGAAATCCACTTTGTCTGCAAATAGAATATTACTGCTGCTTTTTTTTTTCTGCGTTTGTGTCACATGGAGTAGCATTTTTCATTTTTTGAATTTCAGTCTTTGAATTTCATTTTGAGTTAAATATGTTTCTTGTATTCAGAATATTGTTGGACCATGTTTCTTGATCTCTTATGCTAATCTATTTCTTTTGATTGGTGAGTTGTGACTATTCACATTAATAGTTATAACTTACAGGTATTGACTTATCCTTGTCATGTTTTTTTACTATTGTTGGTTCCCATTCTTTCCCTTCTGCTTAAGTGCTTGCCTTGGCTGATGATTCAGTCTATTTGAATACTTGGAATTATTGTCTTCATTGCCTTTTTCTAGAATATCCTTCAGAAGTTTTTGGTGTGCAGATTTGGTGGTCATGAATTTCTTCAGATGTTCTTTATCCTGGAAAATCTTATTTCTCCATCAATTTTAAAAGATAATTTTTGTGGGATACATCAATCTGGGTTGGAGGTTGTTTTCTTTTAGGGTTTGAAATATTTCACTCTAAACTCTCCTTTACTTGAGGGTTTGAGCTGAGAAGTCTTTTGTGCTTAGAATAGGTTTACCTTTGTAGATGATTTGTTTCTTTTCTCTAACAGCTTTCAATATTCTGTTCTTGTGTTGAATTTCTGGAATCTTGACTATTATATACCTTGATGTAGTTTTTTTTTTTTCTCATCCTGACTTTTTGGAGTTCTATATGTCTCATTTATCTGTATCTCAAATCCTTTTTCCATGCTTGGAAATTTTTCCATTAACTTCTGTGAATAGGTATTTTATATTCTTCGTGCAGTTTCTGATTCTCCACTGACATCGATTAATCTTATAATTATCTTCTTTACATCATTTAGCAACTGTTGGATTGATTTTTCATGGTCCCTTGCTATTTTTAAGAGGTCTTTCATTTGATGACTGCAAACCACAAGCCTGTCTTCTAGATCAGATATTCTGTCTTCACATTGGTCATTCCACTGCGTATATTTTAAGTAAAATTTTTAATCTCCTGGATTTCTATTTAAGTCTGTTTTATAGAATTCAGGTGTGTTTTTTTTTTCCTATGTTGGGCATTTATAGTTTCCATGTCTTTCCTAAGGTCCCCCCACCTTTTTTTAAAACCTGTGTCTAGTCTAGATTCACTAATCATGTCCTTCCTTATGGTCATCATCTCTTTAATCATCTCTGTTTTGTTTTTGTCAGGAGACATACTGATCTGTTTTGTTACTTCTGCTGCCATTATTTCATAAAGTTCAGATGGGAGTTTTTTTATTTCTTCCACCTCAAGGCCCTCTTGGTTTGTTTTGGGTGAATTGGGAGTTATAGATTGCAACTTGCTTCTTGCTTTCTCTTTTTCATTTTTTAATGTTTTCTGCATTGAGGCTTGTAAATTGCTTATGGTAGCTAGCTTTATTACTTGTATTGAGACCTCTTTAAAAATGATGGCTACTTTTCAGAGATGTCTCCTTGTCATAGCTGGCTTTTGGCTTCTGAGTCTGTCTCAGATTTTTAGGGGTGAAAGATCACTGCCTGTTTGACCTAGCACCAATTCTTTGGCACTGGACTATATTATAGCTCATGACCCATAACTTTTGTAATACATACTTTTTAATCTAAATTCTTTTTATAGATGAGACCTCAGATTCTGTATATTCTGGGGTAATCGCAAAGTACTACATTAACGTATTTCTTCAAAACTCTATTGAGTGTATTCCTACCCTACTGAGTCACTATTTATCCAGTCACGTCATTCGATTGAAATAGCTGAATTATTATTTTCAAATCTGAAATATAAGGACTATCCTAGCATATTTAGTGACTTGTCCAAAATCATAGTGGACCTTTTGGTAATGAAACAAATTTTGTCAATAAACTGATATGTTTTCTCATGTTTAGCATGAAATGGCACAAATGAAAGAAAGGGTAAAGTCTATTTAGTGAGTTTATTTTAACTCCTATTGGTGTATTTATAAAATTCATTGCCTGGCAATTTTAACCCATTACCGAGAGTATATAATCCTGAGAGTAAATTTAATTGGAAGGCAGAATCTTATGATGTGGGAAGAACTGGAAGACAATTCTGAGATATAGTGGAAGGAATAAAATGATCATCATCCCTCTTTCAACTCTCATGCACTGTACTGCATGAAGAAGCATCTCTCTGTCACCATAACCTTCCACTTCAAGCCTTGAAGAAATCACCTAGAAAAATATTAATGTTTAATAGCGTTCTACATGGGAACCTCTTACATCCTTTAATATCGTTCAACAGAGTCAAGTTATCCCCACGAACTCAGTCAAGATTGGTGGCAATTTCATATAATCTAAAACCATTTTGTGTGAGATAAATCTGAGTTAGTGTTCTGGTTTCAGCTGCGTACTAGCTGTGTGAACTTGGATATGTTATTTAACTTTTGTAAGCTATAAATACTCAACTATAAATATAAAGTAATAACGCTTATTTCCCATGACAGATAATGTAGCAAAGTACCCCCCAAAAATCAAGAATCTAATGAAAGATGGTTATTACTGATATCTCCCTACATAAGTCCTTTGCTGATGTTGGTCATCACGATTAATGAATATATTTAGTGTCAGTAAATTTAGACAAAATGGAACAATGGCTGTTTTGAAGAGATTTGTATAAATACTTCATTACTTTCATGTCATCCATAATGTAATAATAGACTGAAAAAAATTCACATGCTTGCAGAAACTCTAAATTAACTGAGTGGACTGAGGAGTGAAAATGAAAAAAAGAAATAAACTGTATGCAATGTAAGGCTGAAAAAATTAGCCATTTCTGCATAGTGTTAAAAACTATACTTAGATGCTTGCAGTCAAATTTTAGAGAGAAAGAAGTAGTGAAAACAGGTGTTAGATTAAATTGGCTGGTAAATTTAAAGAAACTGATTAATTCGTCTAAATCACATGAATAAGCAGGCAGCCACAAGTACATATGTGGAAAATCTTCTTATGCTATTCTCTTTCTTTCTCCCACTAAAATCAATTCTCCTTTGCATTTTAGGATTTTTATGCCTTTTAATCAGAAGCAACAACCCTGCCTTGCATCTTATGGTACCTGCAGGATGCCTTCTTATGTTACATGAAGGAAAACTAATAAGAAACTCCAGCCCTAATATCTTTATCATTACCAGGTGATAAATGATAGAAAGTTTATAAAATCTATTAGTACTATTTGGAAAATAACTAAATGGCTCCCTGGTATTACTGAATGTATTATAATTCCCATGACTTATTAGACATAACAGCTCAATATATTTTTTGAAATATGAATGTCTTGTCCTTTAATATTTTAAATAATTTACCTGAAAAATATGATGCAGTTTTTTCTGTATTTATAGTTTCCTCCTACCGCTGCTTCTCAGTTATTTGGGGGAATCAAGTGATTTTGAGTACTTCTTGATTATCCTATCGTAAGTTTTATATATTTTATTTATGAGCCCGTGTGCCTGAGTGGTCAAACCTATAACAAGAATTCCACTTGTAACTATGACTGAACTACTGGAACCAGGCCTGTATTCCCACTGTGAACATTTAAAAGGCTGGACAAAATAAACCAAACAATAGTTTTCACAATGCAATCCTGAAAAGAGGAGAATTGCAAAGTCAGACTATACACTTTCTACCTTTAGGGCCTTTAAAGTCTATGGCACTGGGAGTGTAAGCCCAAACAGAGTCAAGCAGGAGACAAAAACTGAAATTCAAAGAGCCTGAGAAAGCTGCACATCACAGACCAGAGCCTGGAGAAAATGAGGTGACACAGAGAAGGGGCTTCAGACATTGGCATTGGCATCCCCCTCTGCATTCAGCTGAGCACTATGTGGTCCATGCATGGGGGAGTCTCCAAGATGCCGAGAAAGGAAACACTACTGAGAAAAATACTTTTAGAACTAAACTATAAATTTTAGAGTGAAAAGCACAGGATAAAATCTTTTATTTCTTGGATTAGGCAGATTTCTTAAATAAGACATAGAAAGCTCTAAACATAAAAGAAAAAAGTCATGTATCAGGCTTCCTAGAACTAAAATTTTCTCTTCACAAAAAGACACCATTAAGAAAATAAAACAGCAAAGACAGGGGTAAATGACTGACAACACATATATCTGTATCTACGTTTTCTGTGAAGAAGTTTTATAATGATAAGAACATAAACCACCAATTGATTAAAATTGCAATTTATTCGAATACTTTACAAAAAAAAAAGACGCACAAATGATCAGGAAGCATAAAATACGGTGGCCAGCATCATTAGTCATCAGTGATTATTAGAGAATTTTTTTTTTTTTTTGGCACTTTTGAGACAGGGTCTCACTATGCAGTGCAGGCTGGACTTGAACTCATGATGTAGCCCGGGCTGGCCTCAAACTCATTGCGATCTTGCTTCAGCCTCCCAAGTGCTGATATTATAGGTGTATGCCACCATGCCCAGCTGTACTTGAAAACTTCAGTGATTTACGACTAAACACACTAGAAAGGCTGATATTAAAAAAAAAAAACTAACAATAACAAGTATTGGCAAGAATAAGTAGTAACCAGGATTTTCATATGCTCTTGGTAAGAGTATCAAATGGTTCACCCTTTTTAGAACACTAATTGGCAGTTTTTTGGAAAGTTAAACTGATGTTCATTATATTATCTATACAAAATGTCTACTTTCTGCTCACATAGTAATCTGATTGCATCTAGAACAATATAAAATAAAGATTTATTTTAGAATTGATGACATCACTCTTTCTCTGTTTTCCAGAATTGCAGTTAAAAGTGGAGTCTAATTTATTTTTTCATTCTTTGTATAACCTAGTCCTCCCATTCTTCAAGTTTAGAATGTTTTTCCAATTTTTTCTTTATTTCTGTGGTACTGAAAGTTGTGTGTGTGTGTGTGTGTGTGTCTTTCAATTATGTTTAACATTTGGTAAACCCTTTTACTGAAAATTCGTATTCTAGAGTTCTAGGAAATTTACTTGTGTTATTTCTAATGCTTTTCAGCCGGATGTTTGCTTTGTTCTCTTTTATTAATAAGATGATATAGCCTTGGCACAATGTTTTAAATACCATAGATATTTAGTACTTCCTGGCAGATTTCTTCAGCAGCAACTAATATTCCTTCTATCGGTTGTTCTTTATTTTAGTTGTCATATTTCCAAAAACTATTTCTTGTTTTTTAAATGCTCTAGTACTTTTTAACAAACATGGTTTTCTTTACATATCTTCATTTTATTCTTTGAGATTTTAACAGTAGATTTTTGTAAGATTTGTTTTTCAACCAGTACCGTTGCTATTTTTTTTTAAATTGCTTTATTTTTTTTTTATTGCTTGGAGTTTTTGGCTTTCTCTTGGAGACTTTCATGGGGATCCTGGTAATTCTTGAACACATATTAATATTCAAGCATGTGCTCCAGTTTGTATTTTAACTGTTCCCCAAAGACGTATGTAAGTAAATGTTTGATCCCCAGAGTGGCCCTATTGGATGGTGTTGGAATCTTTAAAAGGTGGGACCTACTGGGAGATGGTTAGGTATTGCAAGCTTGCTCTTGAAGATTATAAAACTGTCACACTCCATTTCTTTCTCTTTTCCTCCCTGGCCCCAAGGTGACTGATACGCCCCACCACATGCCTCTGCCATGGTGCACTGCCTTGTCAGAGGCCTTAAAGCAGTGGATTCATTAGATTACAGGTTAGAACTTCTAAAATTATGAGCCAAAATAAGCCTCTCACCTGATTATCTCAGGTGTTTGTTATAGGAATGAATAGCTGGCCAACATGGAGTGAGATATTAAAATTTATGTGTAAGTGTGTTATTTCCAACTAAAGTATCTTCCATGTGTTCAGAGGTGGGGCTTCTGAAAGGGAACTGGATCATGAGGGTGCTAAACCACTGAAGAGTTCACAGCCGAATGCGGTGTTAGGAGGTGGGGCTGGTGGGAAGAGGAATGTCACTGGGACTGGAGGGTGTATTTTTTCTCCTTAGCTTCTCCCTTGCTGTCTGACTCCTCGTTGCCATGGGACAAGAATCTCTTCTTTTGCTATGGCCATTTGCCATCTTGTTTCTGCCTGAGTCAGTCAACCATGAACTGAAACTATCAGCCAAAGTAAATCTCTCCTCCATTTAAGTTGTAGATGTTGAGTATTTTGTCCCAATGACAGGAAAGCAACTAAGACTTATCAGATGCTTATCACATGATTTCTTTTCTTTATGATGATGATTGAACCCGGAGTTTTGTGTACAATAAGAACATGCTTTACTGCTGAGTTACACCTCTTGCCCCTCATAAGATGATTAGTTCTACTATAAACTAACCAGTTAGGCACTCAGTCAGTGGTATACATGCAAATAGTGGTGAGGTACTATGATTTCTGAGACACTGATTCTCATTTGCTGTACAATAATCCTTCTCTGATGATGAAGGAAAGTGGGTCATGGGACGATATAGAATGAGCAAACGTTCTTGAGAATATACTTGTTTTTCACATAGGTGACTTAAAGTAATCCAGTGTAGAAATATCATACTTTTACTTCCACAATATTTAAGCAGCTCCATACTTATTTTCTGGCCACAATTGGTACCTCTAAGTCTGGAGGCCTTCCTGACTTTGCTGACATAATTGGATGTGCTTCCTATGGGAAGACATGTGATTTTTGGATTATCCAGCACTGTGAATTATCCATTATTTATTTATTGTCCAAAAATATTTAGCATCTCTCTTTCCCCTCATCCTTTCATAATACAAATTCTTATCATTTTGAACAACTTTGAATTTAAAAAGAGAAAGAGAGCAGATAAATTATGCATTCAAATAATTTCCTAATTCTTACTAAAGAGAAGTCATGTCTCAAATTTCATATTTACATTATATAATTTCACATATTTCATATTCATAAATAACTTTACTCATTGTCTCTTTTGATTGTTGCTTAAAATCATGAGAAGAACAAACTAATTTTTAACAATTCAAAACAGCTCATGACTCACAGTAATAAAGTTTTATTTCTGTTGCAAACATTTTTAATAACAAATGTATTTTAATAGTAATTTATATGTAGATGTAGCCAAACTGTTATGTACGGTGGTTGTAAAATTTTACATTCCGTCAAGATATAAGAGCATTCTAGTTTCTCCATGTCCTCCTAACACTGTATAGTTGAAAACTTTTTAACTTTAGCCATCTAGTAGGTATGTGAAAGTATCTCACCATATTGCACTTCCCTAATGATTAATTATGGACAGCATCTTTCCATGTGCACTTTGCTATTATTCCCTTTTTTTGGTAAAATATGTATCCAACAGTTTGACTCATTTTAAATTGGTTTATCTTGTTAATACTGAATTTAAAGGGTTCTTTATATATTCCATATATATCTCTTTATTGGGCATTTCTATACAAATATTTTTTAATCTCAGTTCGCTACTTAGGTATACATTCTCTTAACTATGTTTCAAAGAAAATACATTTTTAACTTTCTCAAAGTTCAATTTAGCAGATTTCCTTGTAAAAGATTGCTTTCTGTGTCTTATCTAAGAAAGTTTTGCCTAACCTATAGTTACAAAGGTCTTCCATTTTCTTTCAGAGTTCTCGTAAGTTGGATTTTACCTTCAAATTAAGAACCATTTTGCATTTTGCATTGTGTTGGGTATGGTGTGAGGTATGGGTACAAGTTATGTTTTTTGCATGTGAAGATTCAGCTCTTTAGCAATATTTGTTTAAAAGATCCTTCCTGCATTGAGGTGGCTTTGCATCTTTGTTAAAAATCATGTAAGTGGGCATATGTCTCAACTTTGTTCTGTTCTGTTGATCTATTTGACTGTCTTTGTTCCTATACCACATAACATTATTATCAAGTTCGAAAACAGATAATGTCAGTCCTATGAGTTTGTTATTCTTTCTCAAAGTACTTTCGGCTATTTTAGGTGTTTTATATTTGCAAGTCACTGAAGCATCAATTCGGGAGCTGCTAAATAATAGTATTGTGTCTTCTGATCCATGAATATGGTATTTCTCTCTATTTACTGACTGTTCGTTTAGCACTCCCAGAAATGTTTTTGAGATTTCAGTGTGCAGATCTCACATAGCTTTGGTTAGATTTATCTCTAAGCATTCGTGAAATGTTGCTAGTGTTGTAAAGCATATTTTATTTTATTTACTTTTTTTTTGGAAAGCATATTTTAAAAATTTTAATTTTCAAGTTTTCGTGCTAGTTCATAAAACACATTTGACATTTACATATTGACCTTGCATCCTGAAATATTGATAAATTCACTTATTCATTCTGGTATCTATTTTCCGTTGGGTTTTATGTAAAGACAATGGTATTATCAGCTAACAGAGGCAGTTTTATGTCTGCTTCAATTGAAGTATATTTAATTTAATTTTATTTTTATGACTGATTGTGTAGGCTAGGAACATCTGCAATGTTGGAAAAATACAAGGGTAAATATCTTTACCTTGATCATTTCAGAGAAATCAATTAATTCTTTGCTATTAAGTATAAGGTTCCTTTCAGGATTTTTATCGATTTGAGAAAGTTCTCTCTATTTCTAGTTTTCTGGGGGCTTTTATCAAAAAATTGGATGGATTTTTTTTCAAATGCTTTTTCTGTTTCTATAGAGAATATTATGACTTTGTTTTGTTTTCATTTTTAATGTGGTGAATTTCAATGATTTTCAAATGTGAATATCTATGTTCGCAACCTGAGGGTAAACCCCAGGTGGTCACGATGTGTTGTCTTCTTGATATTCCATTTTATTTGCTAAAAGGTTGTTTCCTTTTTCCATGTATATTGTCAAGAGGAATATTGGTATGCAATAATCTTTTTTTGTAAATATATTTTCTGATTATTTGAACCATAGTAAAGCTGGCTTTATAAATGAAGTTGGGAAATGTATTGTCTTCCTCAGTTTTGTAGAAAGGATTATGTCGAATTTAACCAGAGTGTAAATAAGGACAAAGGGGTATAATAGATACCATGTAAAAGAAAGATAATATTCAAAAGGGAGGACAACTAGAAAGGGAAGAGGAGGAAAAAAAGGAAGGGAAAAAGAAGAGGAAGAAAAAAGGGGAAAATAGAATTTTGTAAATAAACCTGCTCTAAATAGGGAAGGGTGGGGCTATGGAAGGGAGGGGTGGGGAAAAAAGGAGGAAACCAAGATTTATTATATACAGGTAGAAATTAACCATGATGAATGTAATCATTATGTATACAATATACCAATACATGTTCTTAGTAAAAAAAAAAAAAGTTTTCATCCTGAAAAAGAAAAATTATTTCACCATTAAACATCAATTAGAGTTTACCAGTAAAACTCAATTTAGAGGGTTTTTTTTTCATGGAAACATTTTGAACAAAATGTTGAGTTCTTTAGCAGACCTCCTTTTGTGTAAGCTGCAGTAATGGGATGCAATGGAATAATCTATTTGTAAATCATATACCTGATGAAGTTTTACTATCTAGAGTATATAACAAACTCTTACACAACTCCACAACGAAAAGACAAGCAACTCAACATAAAAAGGGGCCAAAGACATAAACAAACATTCTGCAAAAAATGTAAAATTGGTCAATTAGCCCATGAAAAGATGCTAAACATTACTAGTCACTGAGGAAATACAAACCACAACTTCAATTACTTCAAGCATATAAGTGGTCATAATATTATGGTCATAATAAATGAAATACAAAATAGCAAGTGTTGGCTTTGTATAGAAAGCAGAATCACCATGTATTGTTGGGAAAGTTGTAAAATTATGTAGTTGCTATAAAAAATAAGTTGGCAGTCTTACAAAATGTTCTGTGTAGAGTCACCCTATGATCCAGCATTACATTTTTAGGACTAGACACAAGAAAATTGAAAACATCTTTCACATAAAAACCTGTATATATATATATATATATGTTCATAATAGCATTACTAATAATAGACAAAAAGTGGATGCAACTAAAATTTTCATCAGTTGATAAATGCATAGACAACATGTAGTGTATCCATACAATGGTATCCTGCTTAGCCACAAACATCGTGGTGTGTGGATGCACTCTACAATATGGGTGAATTTTGAAAATATTATACTAAGATAATAAAGCTTAACATAGAAGGACACACAGTCCTTATAATTATATTTAAATAAAATACTCGGAACAGGTAACTCTATAGGGGCAGAGAGTAAATTAGTGGTTTTGGGAGGAAAAGGGGGGGAAACTGTGTATGTCTGCGTCTATAGGCATATTATTTGTACATATGCATACTATCTAGGATGGTAATTTTATTCTCTAGTACTTTAAAATTTTGAGTGTAAAGATTGATTCCAAAACAAATTTGCCATTATCTTTACCTTTGTTCATCTGTATTACATTTATTTAGTCTCTGGTTCCTTTTCAGGTATTCTGTTTGGCTGTGAGCAATTTGCTTCCGATGTGCCATAATACAGTTTCCTTTATGTTTCTTGTGTTTTAGGTTCATTAAGCTTTTGGGATGTGTGAGTACATAATATTCATTAAATTTGGAAAGTTTTCAGGCGTTTTTCCTTCAAATAGTTCTTCAAGTTTTTCTGTCCTTCTTCATAAATTCTAACTACACATATATTTGTCTCCTTGAGGTTGTCTTACAGCTTGCTGAAGTTCTTTTCCTTTTTAAAAAGTGTTTTTTTTAGTCTGTGGTTCATTTGAATATTTTTTTTATTGCCACTATTCAGGTTCACTAATGGTTTTTTCTGCAATGTCTAATCTATAGTTAAAGCCTCTCAGTGTCATTTTCATTTCAGATACAGTTTTCATCTTTGGCAATTTTTTCATCTTTTGTATATATTCCATGTTTTTGCATAACTTTTTGAACATATGGAATACAGTTATAATATCTCTTTTTATGTAATTGTCTGCTAATTTGAGCATCTGTATCAGTTCTGGGACAGCTTTGATTCATTGATCATTCTCATTATTGGTGATATTTTCCTACTCCTTAACTCGCATGCAATCTTTAATTGAATGCCAGATATTATGAATCTGACACTGTTGGGTGTTAGAATTTTTGCATATCTATAAATCTTCTTGATTTTTATTCTGTGAAGCAATTGTGTTACTCAAAAGTTTTATCCTTTAGCTTCTTACTTTTTTGGTTCTGTAGGCACTTCCAGAGCAGTGTTCAGTCTAAGGTTAATTGTTCCTCACTGTTCAGGCGAAATCTTCTGAGGGTTGTGAATTACAAGTTTCTCCAGTCTGGTGTGAATAGTCACTATTCCTGGCCCAGTGTCAGATCTGAGTATTGGTCTCTCTGATCCTTTCAGATGGCACTTTCCCTGGGAATTTCTTCTTTCCATTCTTAAAACGCCATAGTTCACTTTTACTTATTTTAGACTTCATGTAATTGGTCCATTCATGCTACTATACTAAAACACCTGACATTAGTTACATTATAAAGAAAATAAATTTCTTCATACTCTTCTGCAGGTTGACAAGTTTATCCTCAAGGTACTAGAAGATTATGCATCTGGTAAGGGCTGCTCTCTGCCTAAATTGGTGTCTATTGCTATGGAGGCCTTCCTTGCTGCCTAATCACCCCAAATACTCTCCGCCTACCACCACCATCTTGGGGTTTAAACACCAACATATGAATGCTGGAGAGATACATACATACAAAAACAGCAAGGGTATATGTTTTTTACCTTGCTTCTTTCACTCAATATGAAATTCAGCCCCGTTTATGCATATGGCAGCAGTTCACTCGTTACTCTGTGCTATTCCATATTATAATTTATTCATCCATTCTACTGTTGAGCATGTTTGTATCACAGCTATACTTCCTATGAATGTTTCTGTACATATTTGTTAATAAACATTTCTACTACACATTGCCGTTGCATATAACAAGGAGTAGAATTGCCAATTTCTAAGCTATGTATATATTAAGCTTTAATAGATTATTTCAGTCTTCTAAATTATTGTATCAGTTCATATTCCTACTTCCAGTGTACAAGATTAACAATTGCTCAACATCTTTGCAAACTTTCGGTGTTTTTCTAGGTATATAGTAATATCTCGTTGTGATTTTAGATTCCATTTCCCTAATAATTTATGTAATTGAAACTTTTCATGTATTAATTGGTCATTTGGATATATTCTTTTGTGAAGTACCATTTTTTAAGTCTTATACATATTTTTCTGTTATGTGAACTTTACATTAATAACTCGAAAGATCTTTTTTTTATATATCTTGGCCATGAGCATCTTGGTTATATGTATTAAAATTTCGACCTTGTTATTTGCTGTATCATTTTCTTTTAGAGAGAAAATTTTAATGTACTCTAATTTATCAAGCTTTTTCTTTAACAAGTAATGTCTTGTTTAAGAAATTTTGTCCTATTCAAGATGATGATTTATGCTATATTCAAGAAGCTTTATTGTTTTGACTTTCATACATAGATCTACAGTTTAACTAACATTAATTTTTGTGCATGTTATAAGATGGGGATCAGAATTCATTCTTGATTGGTATGGACATCTAATTACCACAGTATCATTTAAGGATGTTCTTATTTCACTACATTGCACCGCTACCTTAAACAAAAATTACTGTTTTAAGTATTTTGACTGTGATATTATATTTCTGTTTTCCTCCGGTCCTGCATATGTCACCTTTACATAAAACAGTCATGGAATAATTGTACTTTAGAACAATCGATATTCATTAAAGCAAGTTATCTCATCTTGCCCATCACAAATGAGCCAACTAATTCAGACCTCTGCATTTATCTATGATTTTAGAATTATTTTGCAAATTTCATCAAAAATGTATATTATATGGAAAATGAATTGAGTCTGTAGATCAATTCAGGGAAATTTATATCTTTATACTGTTCCATCTTTGAATGCATATGTGTGAGTATAGTCCTCTGTTAATTTAGGTATTCCACAACATATTTAGTTTACCGTGTGGTATTCTTTCATTAGATTTATCCCCATGTATTTAAAATATCGATAATATTTAAGTGATATTTTCCTTAAAATTATTTGATTACCTATTTCTGTACTTATAAATACAATTAATATTTTAATCTGAATCACATCTAGAATGTTGTTAATTCTAGCAAGTGTGTCAGTTCTGGGGAGATACCACTGATTGGTAATTTTTCTTACTATGGGTTGTATTTTCCCCTTTCTTTGAATGCCTGGTATTCTTTGATTGAATTTCAAACATTGTGAATTTCACATTATTGGATATTGCTTGTATTTCAATTTTCTTTGTACCTATGTCCAAATCACCACCAAATTTCTCTGCATCTTTCTTTATATTGTCTACTAAATACTGTTTTCAAATTCTGTTTCTAAAATAAATGCTTCACTTCCTCAGCACCTCTTACTGAGTTTTTGGAATTTTTATTTCTTTTCTGCCTCAACCTCTTTGCCTTCCAAACCACTGTGTGTGTGTGTATATCTATCTATCTCTATATAATATATATATATATATATATACACACATGTGCATTATATATAATGTGCTTATACATGGGATTGCTAGGAGCAGTGAATCATAATTAGCAGCCATGTACTTGACACATATTGTATGTCAGGTAGTGAAAGTGAAATATTTCCAATCTCAAAACATCTTTGAACTAGGAAATCCTAGTCTCATCTTTAGATGAAAACTGAGTCTCTAAAACCTCTGATTCGTGTTAGGATCAGGCCTCACCTAGGAAAAGGTAAAATTCTAATCATATCTGCTTAGCTTCAAAGCTTATATTCTTCGTAAGGTGCCACTGCTCACTTTCCTTGAATGTATTTTGTTATGAAAGTTCCTGATTTAAAGCCTTTTCAAGTGAACTACAAGCTTTTTGAGGTCTCTTAGATCTTTTACATCTTCCAAGCACAATTGCCTTAGCAGACAATCAATACTGGTTGATTAATTGGGTGAATATCTGTGTCACCATTCCTCAAAATAAGAATAGGCAGGGACCAGATGCATATTCAACATAGATAGGCAGTAAAGTTCTATAGCTCAAAATTATATTCATTGAACAATAGTCCATTGATGAGAAAAAAAATAGCGCTAGAAAAATGAGCAAATAACAGTAAGATTATTTTCTTCTTGAAAATATCCCCAGTTCAGTGATACCTGGACATTATGTTTTACCGATATCCTCTGAAAAGTCAGGAAATAACCATTTCCAAGGGTGTTTCAAAACAAATTCAGTGAGCTTTCAATCTGCACTTTAGTCAAGACTACAGTCATAAAAGAGAAGAACCCATAAAAGTATTGAACAGTTCAGGTTGGAATAAAGCTCCAAATCCTGCATACACACACACACACACACACACACACACACACACACACACACACAGAGCAGGGGAAAGCGAATTAAACAATTTTGATTAAAGGAAAGGATTGTGTTCTGGCTCATTCTGTCTGTTCTGTTTGCTTCACATGTCTTTACTATGTAGTTGTTCAAACCCTTCACTTTAGTTAAGGAAATCTGGTATTTTCACTATGAAATGTAACTTGTCTATTTCTGGTTATGACTAGATTAGCAAGATTAGCTAAAATAGAAGTGAAATGGACATAAACCTAGAGAAAGTCTAGCTATTCTAAGGAAAGTCATGTTTTTTCTTTATTTTTACAAAGGATATGACAATTTATAATAACTGTCATAGGACTATAGTGACTCAGGGCAGTACGATTGTATGTTACATAGATGTAGCTGCCTGAAATGTTATAAACAATAATTTTTAAATATAGCCAGATCATTCAGTCAAGACTGTTTACTAATGAGTAAATCTTCTTAAACAATAGCTTTTTAAAGCATTCATCTTATGGAGAAAATAGAATTGAGTTTTATATTTTAAGCTTTAGCTATGATGACTAGATGCAGTTAGTTGTGTGGAATAAATTCAAGTAAGCAAATTCCACATGGAACTCAATGATCTCTTAATTTTAACTGTTGCTTTTAGTGACTCCCTTCCCTGTATGTTCCTTAAATGTTTTATCATTTTGTTTCCCTGCTGTCTTTTGTACATAAACAATAGTTACATTCTTACATAATTTTTAAAATTAGATCATCATATTACTGTTCCTATAAATATTGCAAGTAAACACTATTACCACTGTTAATATAAATGAATTATCATTTCATTTATGTTATAAAATTCTATTATTGCCCATTAAACTCCCTGAAAGGAACATCCAAGCCTAAGAAACATCTTTTCTTTCCAGATATCCATTTTTTTAGCACTGTGTTCAAGAACTGAGAGTTATATTAAAAGAAAGTATGAAATGAATGGAATCTGCCATATCAACTGATGGGGATTTAGAAGGAATTCATAAAAATTTAAATACTGAAATTTTCAATTAAAGAACAGATATATAAAGAAATCAAAACCAGTGTTAATTTCTAGGTTGTTATAAAATAGTTCACCAACCAAAAAATGACATATTTCCTTTCATTTTTAAGCTAAACTCTGAAGATTGATTTTTAAAATCCATGTGTGCATTTACTGGCATCTTATATAACCATGTATCAAAACTTTGAAACATCCTGGTATCTAGACTGCTTCTTACCACCATCAACACCACCCTATAACACTGATCCCTGGCTTATTATTAAGTTCATGTTATTTTCTCAGATATAAAAGTTATTAGAGATCTTTTGCTCCTTGGCTTTGCTCTTGGAGGAAACATGAAATTAAGAGGCTCTTTGGATAAACCTAGATATGATTGGAGACTGATTTCTGTATCGGAGTGGCATATCGGATCTGTTTCCATGTTTGTTTTCTGGATTCAGTGGCTAATTTGGTTTCTAATCATGCTCTTGACCCCATTTCCAGACTGTTTGTGGTAACGGGAGAAGAAAGGCCCTGCGGTAGGTAATTAAGTCTGCGAAAGCAGTGCTGCTTACTTTTCATTGCAGCAGATAATCAGAGTGCTGTTGCTCAAGTGTAAAATGCAGAAATTAATGATCCTATATAATACAGATTAGGGCTTTCATTTTAAAAACTATCAGTGCAGAAGAACAAAGGTAGAAAAAGCGGTATGATATTTGAAATTCCAATATATAGTAAAGCCTGCAAATTTTGAAAGAGGTTTCTGAGCATGAGGCTAATAAAAATTCACCCTACGTTTTAAGGTGATTGATTAGTTGAGAACTCAAATATCTTATTGCCCCATTGCATTTTTGAAGAGGCGCAATTACACACATTTGCCCATGTCTTTTCACTAGTAAGAACATCCTATTGTTCATTTAGATCAAATGGGGTAAGTAAAAGCAGTTAGCATGTTGATGGCCACATAGTAGGCACTCAATAAATATTATGATGCTTGAATTCTTTTTTCTATAAAGGGTTACAAAACAATATCCAAGAGCCATTAACATAGAAAGTATATGTATTTCAAAAATACATAATCTCTTAAAATAATTTTCTGTATGCTGTATTATTTTACCTAAATGCTTTCTTTATTAAAGCTCAATAGATTACAAAACTATCTTGCTTTGGAAGCATGTGAATTTATAGTGGATCCTTCACAAAAAGAAAACCCCAACAAAACCTCGGTGTTTGTTAATAGAAAAATTTTGACCATATATTTCATGACATGACCCAATGATTGCCCTCAGTGTAACATACTGATATACTTCAACATCGTCACTTTTAACAATGATCATGTCAACAGATTGTGATGTGTTTTTTCTTGAAGTTATTTAGATAATTTTGATTATATACCTCACACAGCTGTTTACTATCAGTCTTTTTAATGATTTTTAATAATTATTTTCTCATTTGTCATCAGTAATAAACTGGTTAAGCTGATAAGACACTAACCTTATAAAATACCATCATATTCTTCACACTCTACAAGGAGAATCTTAGACACAAAGTAAAAATGACAATGCAGTTTTCATGTCAATCCACATCAATAAAAATTTATAATTCTGTCCTTTAACTTATACAAGTTGCCGCTAGCTCATGTTCAATGAACTCTGGATCTGAAAAAGTATTGTCAGTGCAACTTACCATACAACTTTAAAGGTTAAAATTAGGCCTGGACCTCCAAAAAGGTCCAGAATGAAATAGCATCACTTCCCATCAGCAGTTGGGAAAGCATTTGGTGTGTCGATCCGGCACAGTTGTTAGCCTGTATTAGGAAAATTGCTAACACAGGAAGAGCAGCATTTGTTGCATATTGGTAACCGTGCTAATCTATTTATAAAATATGCTTTGCACAGTGTTTTCTAAACAGAGAAAAATGGAGCTTTGGCATGTAGCCTCCATCAGAGCTCATGTGTTTTACATGAAAAGAATTTGGTCTGAAGTAGGCCCAGAAGTATTGATAATGAATTCTATGACCAAGCACCTGTGCTTTGCAGTTCAATTTTCACACTGGCCGGAACTCACTAAGGCAGTTAGAGTTTATTTGTTGTGACAAATGCAGTACATTTAAGTAGCATCTTACCTTCCAAGTTATATTAGTAACTATAATGCCATTATCATCCACCAGACTCAACCCACACCGTATACACAGTACCTCACACTAGCACCGTGGGGCCACACAGCTCTCTCCCTCATCATTGATCTCTTCCATCCCCTATAAATTATGCAGGCAGGTTTTACTTTTTATAGCTTTGCTGAAAGCAAACTCAGAAGTATGCCCTGCTTATTTTAAACCAAAATAATACAGTTAAAAGGAATAGTACAGACATTAGGCTACCCAGGTTCTCAGCTCCAGCGCTTCCTGTCAGAGTGACAGGAAGTGAGTAGTCCAGCCTGAGGCCCCCGGAGGGAAGTCCAGAGAAGAAACTCCAAGGCTCAAGTCCTAACAGGGATACAAATCTGGGGTCCCTGACATGGGCGACTCCAGTAGTTTCTTAGGCTCAGTTTTCCAGTTTTGAAATTCTTGAAAAATTTTTATCCAAAATGCCTGCCTGGTCAGTTAGTCATTTCTTAGTCGATCTATGCACATGAGCTAAGTGCTCCTTCAAGGCCTCTGCTGTGGCGGGTCTGCAGTGCTCACCACAGCCTCACGTGCTCAGAGCCAGGGAAGGTGACTGGATCTTGAGGGCTGACTTTGCCTTAGGAGGTGGGGCCTGATTAGAGGCGGGTCACATGGGGCTTAATCTAGAAGGGTGAATCTCCCTCCTGGGCTCCTCTCTTCTCTCTCTGCTTCCTGGCTGCCACGACCAAGCAGCTTTCCTCAATCCAGTAACTCCCACCATGCAGTTTTTGTTTTTAAATCTGCCGAATGGGGACATAAAACTTCTGAAACTGCAAGCCAAAATAAATCTCTCCTCCCTTAAATTTTGGCAGTTGGTTATTTTAAGAAAGTGAATAAGACAATCTGTCAACAATAGGCAATAGAGGTGGTCTAGACCTGGCCACTGATGTCTGCAATATGGACTAACAACAGGAGTCAGTAGCACAGAGAAGAGAGGATTCTAATCTCATGAGAAAGAGTTTATAGAGAAAAAAAAATCCCTATTTTGTCTCTTTTCATTAATCAGTTTGTTCACATTATGTTTATTGAGAATCAGGCCCAATTATCTAATTAAAAAAGAAAGAAGAAAAAGCAATGAAAGTGAAAAACTAGACTACCATGTCAAAGCTGTTGTTTGTTTTTAATTATTACTGCCCAGGATTTATGCATTTTTGTACCAAAGGATCTCACTAGGCTGGCTTGACTATTCTTGTATTATATAGGAGAGATAGAAGTTAAATGAAAAGAAAACCAATCTGGCTAATAAAGGGAAAGCCTGGAATTGTAATGCTTAATTGGGAAAAGGAACAGATACAAATAAAAATGAATTTCTTGAAAAGAAGCAATAGGGTGAAAAGTCGATGTCAGGTGTTGTTGGTGTTTGTAATTGCTCTTCACTCTCCTACGTTAAAGGCTACAAAATGTTTGCCAAGGTATGCTCTTTGTATCTTGCAATTTTCCCCTGATAAACGTCTAATTCTTAGCCTGCGATCTTCCTATTCTTACCTCTTTTCCTGCTTTCTTCCATTTAACCCAGTGGGTTTATGCTAAACTTCAATAGTCTACCCTTTCCTTTCTTTTCTTTTCTAGGCCTCTATCCAAGATAAAGCTTTTGACTCAATCGTTATCTACTATGTGCAATTTTGCTAAATAACACCCTAGATTGAACTCAGAATTCATGTTTCCATATCCGAGTGTGACAGAATACAATTGGGTTTATTATGTAAACAAATATATTATAAAGTTAGCACAATTGAAATACTTTGATTCTAAAGAATGAATAGGTATCTAAAAAGCTCAAATACATCACACAGATATGACTACTTTTGTAAAAATTAGATATTTAATGAAATTAATATAATGCATCATATAGAAGAAATAATATTCAATAAAACATTTTAAAACAACTCAGAATGATTGTATGGTATGATATTTAAGATCCTAACCTCGTCTTGTATAACAAAATCAACCCCACATGTATTAAATAATTAAATAGAAAACATATTGCAGAAAAGATTGAGAAATCAATGAGATATTTATAATATTTATAAAATTATTAGAAGTTTATTTTGTTTTTTTTTTAATTTTTACTAAGAACATGTATTGGTACATTGTATGCATAATGATCATAATCAACATGGTTATTTTGTACCTGTACATGATATATCTTGGTTTTCCCCCTTTTTCCCCTCCTCTCCCTTCCATTCCCCCACCCTTCCCTATTTGCAACAGGTTTATTTACATTTTTCCATTTTTTTTCCCCTTTCATCTTACTTTTCTTTTTAACCTTCCTTTCTTCCCCCCTTTTCCCTATCTAGTTTTCCTCTTTTGAATACTATCTTTTTTTTCTTTTTTTTAACATAATATCTATTATACCCCTTTGTCCTTATTTATGCTTATGGTTTCTCATATCAGAGAAAAAATTCTGTGTGTATTGATAATTGTCTGATTTATTTCACTTAAGAGTATGTTCTCAAGGTACATCCATTTACCTACAAATGTCTCTGATTTGTCCTTTTTATGGCACAGTAGTACTCCTTTGTGTAGAAAAAACACATCTTCTTTAGCCATTCATTAGTTGTTGGGCATTTAGGTTGTTTCCAAGACTTAGCTATTACAAATTGTGTTGCTATGAACATGGTTGTGCATATGTCACTGTGGTATGTTGATTTTAATTCTTCTGGGAAGATACCAAGCAGAGGAAAAGCTGGATCAAATGGAACCTCTAGTTGTAGTTTTCTGAGGAACCTCCACACTGATTTCTGAGGAACCACCATACTGATTTCCAAAGTGGTTGGACCAGTCTACATTCCCACCAACAATGAAGGAGGGTTCCTTTTTCCCCCGCAGCCCCGGCAGCACTTGTTATTGGTTGATTTCTTGATAACAGCTGTTCTTTCTGGAGTGAGATGGTGTCTTAGTGTTGTTTTGATCTGCATCTCTCAAATGCCCAGTGATATTGAACATTTTTTCATGTATTTATCTGCTATTTTTATTTCTTCATCTGAGAAATGTTTATTCATTTCAGATGCCCATTTTTGGATAGGGTCTTTAAATTTGGGGGGGTTGAATTTTTTGAGCTCTTTATATATTCTAGATGTTAGACCTTTGTCTGAGGGACAGCTGGCAAAAATTTTTTCCCAGTCTGTGGGTTTTCACCCCACTCTATTAGTAATTTCTTTTGCTGTGCAAAAGCCTTTTAATAGGATGTGGTCCCAAGCATTGATTCTTTGTATTGTTTCCCATGCAGTCTGGTTCTGTTCATAAATTTTTTTCCAACCCCTATGTCTTTGAGAGTTCTTCCTATTTTACTCTCCATTAGATTTAGTGTTTCTGTTTTAATGTTTAGATCTTTGATCCACTTTGATTTTAGCTTAGTACATGGTGAAAAACATGTACCTAGTTTTAGTTTTCAGCATGTGGTAAGCCAATTTTTCCAGCACCATTTATTAAAGAGGCTATCTTTCTTCCAGTGGGGATGTTTGGCTCCTTTGTTGAAGATGAGGTATTTGAGTGTATTTGGAGTTGACACTAGCAAACAGAATGTAACAGATTATCAAGAAGATTATACACTATGACCAAGTAGAAATCATCCCAGGGATGCAGGGATGATTCAACATATGCAAATCAATACATGTAATACATTATATCAACAGAATCAAAGACAAAAATCACATGATCATCTCAATAGATGCAGAAAAAGCATTTGATAAAATCCAACACCCATTCATGATAAAAAAAAACTCCTACAGAAATTAGGAATAGATGGTCTATATCTAAATCTGATAAAAGTCATCTGTGACAAACCAACAGCCAACATTACACTAAATCATCAGAAACTTGAAGCTTTCACACTAAAATCTGGAACAAGACAAGGCTGTCCACTATCACCACTATTATTCAATATAGTTCTAGAAACAATAGCCAGAGCAATCAGACAAGAGAAAGAAAAGGAATGAAGACAGGAAAGGAAGAAGTTAAACTATCATCATTTGCAGATGACATGATACTCTACATAGAAGACCCCAAGAATCCCACCAAAAAACTTCTAGATTTAACAACTAAATTCAGTTGCATAGCTGGATACAAGGTCAACACCCAAAAGTCAATAGGATTCCTGTATACCAATAACAAACTCACTGAGAAAGAAATAACAGAAGATAATCCCTTCACAATTGCATCGAAAAAAATGAAATACTTAGGAATCTATCTAACAAAACAAGTAAAAGATCTTTTCATTGAAAACTACAGTACTCTAAAAAAGGAAATCGAAAGGAATTTCAGACAATGGAAAGATATCCCATGGTCATGGGTGGGAAGAACAAACATAGTGAAAATGGCCATACTTCCTAAATTACTTTACAGATTTACTGCAATTCCAATCAAAATACCAATAACATACTTCACAGAATTAGACAAGGCAATCATGAAATTTATCTGGAACCAGAAGAGACCAAGAATAGCAAAAGCAATTCTGGGCAACAGGAATAAGGCAGGGGGCATCACAGTCCCCGACTTGAAATTATACTATAAAGTTTCTATGATAAAAACGGCATGGTATTGGCATGAAGACAGACCCGAGGACCAATGGAACAGGCTAGAAGTTTATGTTAAATTAAAAATAAACTAAAGAAATTAAGAGTGAAAAGAATAATGCCAAGATTGACACATATTGTCATTTAGTGTGTCAGGTTTTGTTCTACAAGCTTCCATGTCTTATTTCATTTACTATCCATATACCTAATGATGAGGGAAATATATATTAATCCTATTTTACAAGTGAAATAGAAAAGGCTAAAAAAGTTTAATCAATCAATGGATACCTATTTTCAGAGCCCATATTTTCCCTCCTGATTGTAAATCCTACGCACTTAACCCCTACATTGCACAGGAGCATTTGGCATTTTAAGCATTAAAAACTTCTGATGCAACAAAAATGAAGACACAGTGTAAATGAAAACATGCATATGGCAGAAAGTGTGAGGGGAAGTAAGTTTTTAAATACTATAAAGGGCTTATTTAATTGATGAGAAATATGCAAAACATTTACCACGAAAGAAAGTACCAATCAACATATACATTAAAAAAGGTAACTAGAAATACAGAAAAATACTGATGGAAATGTATAGTATTTTAATCTGTTTAATCAGTAGAATTAAATATAATTATTTCATTGTAGGCATTGTGAAACCGATATGTCATCCATTTTCTTAGGAAACATACTTGGTCATATACAAAATTTATAACAGTGTTCACAATGAAATTCATCTACTATGTATTTTTAAGAGAAGGTGCTTAGCTCGAGGTTTCTAATATAATGAATAAAAATATAGATGGGGACGAGTAAATAATCGGATGAAAGAGACCAAAAACTCCTAAGAACTACTGACATTAAATTGATGAAAAAAATCAAATGTTTTTATTAACCATAAATTCTAACTTTATAATTTTATAAAGACACCTGATGATTCATTTAAAATATTTCACCCCAAAAGAGACAAACCTGTGAGCTTCAAGTAAGATGCTGAAATCTCCTTTTACCTTTCTGACACACCTTCATGCCAGGCACAATACACAAGCATTGCATTCGTAGTCTTGAAACTTGGGTGAGCGCCCCTCTACTGCTGGTGGATCTGTGAATTGTTTGCTCCCTTTCTCTTTTCTCAATTTTCCTGCCACTTCTATTTGGAAACTGTAATCCCTACAAAATAATAGGGCAGAGAGCAGTTGAATAGAGGGTTGCATATTGAAAGGTCTCATCCGAGATCATTTAGCCACTGAATATAGAATGGCAATAAGAGGAGCCCAGATGCTAGGGCAGCTGTGGAATTGTAGTTTTTCATGCACTCCACGGTATCAGAGAAGAGATCTTGGCAATGGGAGTAGGAGAAAATCACACCTTGGTCCTATCTAAGCTACAGGACGAATGCTTATGGATGGTGGAAATTGGTCTAGGAGCGAAATATATCAACCTGCCCTCTAACTAGCATTATGACAAGGAGATTTAATAAGCACCCAAGTGAACAGAGAATAGACCTTAGACAAGTACCACAATCGGATGAGCATCTTCCCATTTAGGGAAGAATAAGTACCTACAACAACCAAAATTATCAGCTCTTAAAAGAAAATCTGCAGGACAAGGGAAAGGGGATGTTATCTTTTCTTTTCTTTTCCCCTTTCTTTCTTCTCTCTCTCTCTGTCTCTCTCTCTCTCTGTCTGTGTGTGTGTGTGTGTGTCTCTCTCTCTCCGCCCCCCCACCCCTCCTGCATGTAGGGCTTTCACACTGAGCTACAACCCCAGACCTATTTTCATTTTGTATTTTGAGACAGAGTCTTGCTAAGTCACCAAATTACTCAGGCTATGGTCTACCTTGGGATCCTCCTCCCTCAGCCTCTCTGAGAGCTATAGTTGCAGGCATGTGCTGGAATTATGGGCATCCCCAGCTAAGGACACACTACCTTAAAAGCCTCTGGACTAACAGGACTCAGGGAAGGAATAGTAATCTAGGAGACAGGAAAGACCAGTGTCAGACAACAAAGCATTTCTCTCTTACTATGTTTTGAAAGTCAGACTAGTTATTACAGGGCTTACATTTGAAAGCCATATCTTTTTTTTTTTTCTGTTGTTTTGTTTTTCGTTTGTTTGTTTCGTTGTTTGGTGGGTTTTTTGAGACAGGTTCTCCCTATGCAGTTCAGACAGGTTTTGAATTCACTGTGTAGCCTAAACTGGCCTTGAATTTGCAGGGATCTTTCTACCTAAGCTTCACAGGGGCTGGGGTCACAGGCACATGCCACCACTCCTGGTGAGATCCATATCTTTAAAGAAATTTTTAAGAATCTTCCTATGGATAGCTAAACTGGATATGCATTTTAATCTCCTAAAATAAAGCTCTGCCTTTGGTGGGGTCAAGGGCATGCTGCTCCTGCAGGCACAGCAACACTGGCGGCCTGTAGGAGGACTCACCCCAAACAAATACGCAGACCTCAGACCCAGCTCTGCCTTTCTGGGAAAAGCTGCTTACACACGGGCATGAAGAGGACATTCACAACGGTGCCAGCTATATCCACCTTAGTGATCCATTTCCAAATCCGTGTGGGTCTCCAGGTGGCTCAGGTTTAACAGGGCTTGTTATTCTTCATCAGGAACCAGAAATGTGCATGCTTATGTGTAATCTCCCAAATTTCAACCACTTGTAATTAATTTTAAATTTTAAATTAATATAGCCCCAAAATATCTGTAAATTGGATGCAGCATTCTTATTTAATTTTGTGACTTGTGAATAATAACAAAAGGACAAAGAAATGGACAATAAGATAGGAATGTAAAGCTCAATTCAGAATGGCAATATGTACCTAATAGGAGGAAATCCAAAAAGAATTTAGTTTACAACTATATAGATGTTATGTGTTTATTTTACAGCCCTTACATTATATTAGGCTTAAATGAAAGTCATTATTTTAAATGCCATATTTATGTTTTGTTTTATTTAATCATCATAAAAACCTGACACAAGTACTATGATATGACCATTTTACAAATGAGAAAGTTAATCTAAAGAAATGTTACCTAATTTGCTTAAATTCTCACATTTTAAAAGTGATAAATACGGCATTTGAACTTAGTTTTTTGTCTAAAATATGTGCTTCTAACTTCCTGATGAGCAATAATAGGGGAAAGAAAGAACTAGAGAAAACAAAAAAAATGTTGAAAAGACATATATTGACATTTTACAGAGCCTGCAACATGAACTCTATTTAATATCAAATGGTCTATTATTTATTGAGCAAGAGAAATTTAAAAAGACAGAAGTGTAGACACGTTAAAACACTAAATATAAAAAGTATTTGAAAGTTTCTAGAAAGCAAAAGCAAAATATCAACCATTAGACTAGCGTTAAAAATCTCATTACAGTAAAATAAAATAAAAATCATTGCATGCTGATAATCAGAGAAGCAATACCTTCCAATTTAAATGACTTTAAATATAACCACATCCATCTACCAATGTAAACTCTCCACTTTTCTCATGTTTATTCTGAAAAGCAAAAGAAAAACAAAAAACATCTTATGAATATACTCCAGTGAAACAAAGAAGTATAAATTCATACACACACACATGAATTATAAAAAAAAAAGAGAGACAAAAAAAAAGAGAGCTATCCTAAGATGAAAACAATTCCAAGAATATCGGTAGTGCCACAGAACTGAAAAGCAATTGATCTAGATGAGTACTAAGTCTTCACAAGAATTTTTTTCAAGAAAATGAATTTTATTCAAAATAGTGCAGTGTATAAAGAAGAAAAAGCTGAACAGTTCTCCAAGAAATGATGAAGAAGATAGTGAGGAAGTCTATGAATTAAAATAAAGGAAATTAGAAATAGCATGAAAGAAAGTTGTTCAATAAAGCTATGGTCTATATATGGACTGAACGAATATGTGGCAAAATAAGGATTAATGCTCACTAATAAAATAATTCCACTTGAAGTTTATACCTGCAAAACTTTCTTTTCCAAGTGAGAAATGCACAAAAACAATTATATCCCTTCAGCATAGATTCAACAGGTGCATTGTTCTGTAAAAAATAATATTTATATATCAGTTATGATTAGTGACATTAAGATAGAAAGGTTTAGATACATTATTAACATCATGAATTAAATAATTTAGATAAAACAAACATATATTATGTAGTTAACAATTGGGATAGTTTTAGTGATTAGAAAGAGCACACTTTCTTTAAGATTGAAAAAGAGAGAACAATTTAACTCTCAGAGTGATGCCACTCAGAAGAATTAGATACAATTAAGAATAGACTTCTTACACAGACTTTGGAGGTGTAGGCATAGAAGCTTTACTTTCCATTTACAACTTGTGAGTTTTAGTTGTGATCATGATGTACATGCTATACTCTTATAAGGAAATTAGCTTTCCTAAAAGATAAGCAGACCACTCAGAAGATTTTAAATGGAATATATATCTTAGAAATCTCAGGAAAGAGAAAATATACACGATTTTTTGAGAAGTTATTTTCTCTGCTATATATTAAAATCTTAAAAATACGAAATAATATCAGAAAATACAAGAAGTTTTATTAAATCCACAGAATTAAAGATCAATATATAATATGAATTCAATTTTGAGGACAATGTTTGGAAAACACAACATCAGTTGTGCCTCACTTTAGCCATCTGTCACTGTTGTCCGAGGGTGACCTTCTTCAAATATAGAGGCGACGGTGCCAGATCTGATTCTTTTGGTGATGTTTTAAAATCTTTTATCATGCTCTTGCTCACATCTAGCCCGTCAGCAGTCCCTGCACGCCAGAGGCCTCCATGAAAGTAAAAAGCTTGCAATGCCAGTGCACCCGTATGCTCAGGCTCCTTGTCCAGCTCTCTTTCTGCCTGAAACTTCAGCTTCTCTTGAACATTGCAAGCCTAAGAACTTATATCTATCCTTCAAAATCAGCATCATTTAATTCAATATTTTATGACTCTTTCCCCCAGAGGAGATTGACCATTTCTTTTTTTGCGTTTTCTAAACTCTTTTCCATGTAAGTCCACCATTATATCCATTCTCAACTGCATATTTGTGTCCCCTTCACCTTTCTATGTTAGAAGTCCCACCTCCACGGGCATGGCTCTGATGAATACCTGGGTCACAAGGCTGAGGTCTTTGTGAATGGGATCAGTGTTCTTATGACAGGCACCCATACAGTTAGATTACCCACTTTCTGCCATGTCTGGAACACATGGCACCAGCAATCCGCTCCCCAAAGAGAGTCCTTACCAGAATCTGATCATGCTGGTATCATGATCGTAGAATCTCGGCCTTCAGAACTGTGAAAAATACATTTCTGTTTTTTACAAGCCTAGCATATAGTATGTTTTTGTTTGTTTAGTTTTTGAGTTAAGGTTTCACTGTGCAGTCTAGGCTGGCCTTGGACTCACTATGTAATGCAGGGTGGGATTACAAGCATGTACCACCATGCCCCACAGTATAGGGCATTTTTGTCATAGCAGTGTAAATGGACAAAGACACCACCTATAAAATTATACTTTTTGTCATATATGTCTACTCGTCTCAAAAACAGATATAAAATATTTAAAGTTAAGAACCAGACTCTATTTATTTTTGCATTCTTAGAACATAGCAATATAGTTCATGGCAGGTATTTGTCATTCAACAAAAATGAATAAACAAACTGTATATGAACAAAATATACAAGTATTAAGATGGATTTTTAAAGTATGAGACTATTAAAATGTATGAGAGCTATTAAAAGAAGAGACAAAATTTTATATATATATGTAATATAAATGCAACTTTGTAAAGCATCTGTAATTAGAATAAAGCCTAGAAGAAAATCTATACAATTTGCCAAAATTTACTCTTTAAATTGTTAAAATTTGAATTAATTAATTTTCTCTTTCCCCTTTTTCATTCTAAATGTGCTGTCAAATGTTCAGACTTCTTTTATAAACATTTGTAAGAATGATCAATTGTAAGAAATCAATTGTAAGAAAAGAAATCAATCAATTATAAGAAAAGAAATCAGGAATACATCTGAAAATCACAATCAAAAGGGGATCCAAAGTCTCACACATATATTCATTGGATTGGGTATTCCTTACATACACACACACACACACACACACACACACACACACACACACACACATACACACACACACAATCTGTGGTCATAATTCCTCTCCTATCTGTGAGGGAAGAGTGTTTGACTGGGAAGCAGTATAAATGACGCCCCCTCAACACTGAAGTCATAAACAATTCAAAGACTAGAACATGTGAGCTACCTTTACACTTTTGATACCTGGCACATAGGAGTCATGCAATTAAAATACATGCTGAGTGGTGACAGTAATCAATTCAGAGTCTTAACATAGCTTTGTGAGATACAGCAGGAGAGACAGCCCCTGGCATTAGTGATGAGGAAGCAAATTACTACTCTCTGGTATTAATTTTTTTCTGGAAAAGAAACAGAAGGTCAGAGGATGATAGTTGGAGTACAATTTATGCTCAACACTGTGATTTCTATAAGTAATCTTTATTTGTGTATTAAGCTAGTGATAAGAAGCATAAACATTAGTACCAAAATACCTGAATTTGAGTAGCAGCTCTGTAACTATATAACTGTGTGACTCTGGCCAAACTGTAATGTTTGTCTGCACCCTTCAGTCTCACCAGCTATAACCTGGAAGTGATACTTACAGATTACATACGGGAATGGTTGTATAAAGACTTGGCTCAGAGACTGGTTCATTTTCTAGTGTTACATGCTATTTATTATCGTAATTGGCAAATTATTGTATCATCTCTTTTATATTTGAGAAAGTCTGAAACTAAATCCATAAATTTGTCATGTGTGACACAGTAAAACAAATATTCAGAAATACTGTGGAGCATTTGTTCACACATCACAAATGACGTTTACTGAGAACATTTTTTGAAAAATAAAACAAACACTTATACTCAAGCCTTGGTGACCTGAAATCCTAAGGAAATAAACACTTCCAAATAGCTGAGTTACTTGATTGTCAAATTTTCACTCCTGTCAACACAGTGTTCTTTTGATTTCCATTTTTTGTTAGTCAACATTTAATATACTTTACTCTTTGCAGTTTGGGCTTCTTATTATTTCTGGTAATTATCACACAGAACTATGATTGTCCATAGAATCGTGCCTTGAAGAACTAGTGAGTTTTACAGTCATTGGTCATTCACTCAGAGGCACCAGTCTGTCTCAGCGTTTGTGTCTGTAGATGTGTCATCTCATGATCTCTTCTTCTGTCTACTGAGGCACATTCAAGGATCTCTTCTGGCCGTGGGCATGCTGATAGCCGCCTCAGCATCCTAGTAATATTTATTCTAATTCTGTAGAATTTCAGAAATAAATGTACATAACCAGGCAGGTTATTATCACTGGTACCACCAGAATAAGCAGAGTCTGAGTGAAGGTTTGAAGGGAACCTGATGAATAAGATCCATATGCTCTATGCATAAGTGTTGATACTTCAAGTTTTGTCTCCAAAGACTATTTGACCACTAATCTAGTCATCTATGAGACTGGGCAAGGCATGTATTCATGAATTTAGTTAATTTGTTCAACTACACTACACTATTGACTTGCAGTATTGGAATTCCAAGATGGAGAACAATTATTTTGAAGTAGGAAGAGTAGTACTATAGGTGTTGAGTCTGAGCTGTCTGTGCTGGAGTGTACTGCAAAATCAGGTGCCAACACGACTTTGAATTAAGAGGTTTGTTATTTAGTTACAGTCTCACAACTTTTACTTGTGCTTTTTCCATCTGCAATAGGATCAGGAAGAAGCTGAAACAAATGTTTCAGGCAATCATTTATCTGAGAACAATCTCTTTAAAGATGCTCATCCCAATACGTAAAACATAAAACACATAATAAAATGTGACACCTTTTCCTGAAACCCAATGTAATCCCTAATTAGAAGAGAAAATGCTGAACTAATTCCTCTAAATTCTTTTCCTAAATATTTTAATGCTAATCATCGACTTATTTAGTCATTGGCTAGATTCTAAAATCTGCACAGTTATGGAGTACTTGGAACAATAATAGTTCTTCTTTACCTTCATATGGTTTTCATTTCATTTGTGCAGATTTTCATTTGCTAATATTCTAGGTAGGCCAAATGAAAAACAATATAACATATTTAAATATTATTAATTTGATTTGTATTTACATTTCATAGTATTCCATAATTTGCTTTCAGTCTTAACAATATCATTTTGATGGAAGAACCGCCCCATATTGTGCTTTTATGCTACAATCCCTTTCTAAAATATTTATGAACCTGAAACATTTTCATTTTCAATAAAAATTCCTCTCCATAGTCATTGTCAGGCTTTTTCTTCAATAAACTTGGGCTAATATTATTATCTTCCACATTCCAATATCTTCTTAATTTTTATGCAAACTCTTATTGCTCCCTCGCATACCACTGTTTATGTTACTTGTTCCTCATTAACTCTTTCCTTCAAAAATTAATTGTTCATCCTCTGTGATATCTTCTTTTTCTTATTCTGCTAGCTGAAATCTCTTTTTTGTTTTTTTTTCATTTTCTAGGAAGTCTTTTTCATTTAACCTCACCTGATTTTTGTCTTTTTTGTTTGTGATTATGGATTATTTATACAACTTGTGCTTTTCAATAGTAGGGTTTTGTTTGTTTGTTTGTTTGTTTGGTGCTGGGCATCGAACTCAGGGCCTTGTGCTTGCTGGGCAAGCACTCTACCACTTGAGCTAAATCCCCCGCCCCTAGGTTTTCTTTTAACTCTTTTACCTTTTTAATACATATGTGCTCTACCCTTTAAAGATATGAGATAAAATACTAATTGCCACCATCTTTTCTTTTTCATAATATCTCTTTTGAGCAAGATGTACACTAAATTTTACACTCTTTGTGTGTGATATTGTTCAGTGAATGATAGAGGAACTAGGGAAAATGTGAAAATAGTATAATTTTATTTTACTATGTGGATTCCATTTTTATTTGACTATTATTTAGGTATTTGGCTATAAATCATGAATATTAGAGTTCAAACAAGTATTACAAATCATCAGGTCTGATCTTCTCATTTTATAAGTAAAAACACTTAAGCCTAGAAAAGTTCAGAAATTCATACGAGGTCCTCTAGTGAATTTAACAGTCTGAGGATCCGGTCGTTCAATTTGAATTGGCTCTGGGGCTCTATAAAAGTCTATTTTAGCAATCCATATACCACACCTGAGATTTGAGTGAACTACTGTGGTCTTGTTTCACAGCTGTGCTAGAACAAGGAGATGTTAAATGTCTAACCAAGGTAGCAGAACAAATCTGCAAAGAAGTCAAGATAGAACAGGGCTCTACTGTTTTCTACTCCTCAGTGTTATCTACTAAGCTACTTTGCATTTGTGGGAACAAATTCTATCTTCCCTAGAGGCTAAATAACTCCCTAATGATAACTTAGTTACTTAAGAAGCACATTAACTCTTCCAGGCCTCTGGGGTGTCATTACTTTGAAGTAATGTTTCTAGGCCATTGGCTGCAATGATAGAACACTACACTAAATGGTGCCTTAGTGGCCCAAAAGAGCTAATGCACCTCCCATAAAGTCGAACTTGCTACAAAGATAGAGATGTTCCCAACATTCCCTTTTCCCCGCAGAACATTTTAACATTTACTAAGGTTATCTAGCCAAGGATAGCATCATATCAAGTTGTCTTTATTTTGCCTTCAGAGCTCTCATTTCTGTTTTCAGAGAGTCCCCTTCTATGCATTGCTCATCCCTCTAGTATATAATCCATCAGAGACCTTCAATCCTCATATTGTTTCCAGGTATTCATTTTATTGCATCGCCCAAATTTGTACTCTCTGGTTAAAATTTTGATTTCCTAACCCCAAATATCCCCCTCCTCTATAACAAAATACATAAATAGTCAGTACTAATTTCATACAAGTCTGTACTATCTATCCTTTATTTAGGGGCAGAATGACTCAAATTATGTTATTAGTAGCTAAAATTGAATTTATGTCTTAATTCTAAGACATGTTTTAAAACAAAGCATTTTATGCAGTTTGATAAAATTATGGTGATTGTTTAAATAAAATATTTATTACAGTAAACGACATTGGCACTAATCCCTCTCAGAATACTCAAAATACTCTTTTGTCCTTTGAATACACATACCATCATTCTTGGCAATGTGTTTCGTACTGCAATACATTTTTTTTTTAATTTAAATATTCACTGTATTTTTGTATTTCATTAGAGTAAGGAATATATTGACGTGATAAGAAATTCAAAAGGTACAAAAAGTGATATGGTATAATAGGTCTTCTTCCTTCATATGATCCTTTTATACAAATATTCGCTTCTTAGACACACTATTCTATATCTTGCTGTTTCATGTAAAAACATAAATTGGTAATTATTCCGTTTCAATATATGCAAAATAGTGGTATTTCTTTCAACATATATATATAGTTTTCCATTGCATGGATGTAACATAATTTACCTATCCAGGCCCTAGTTATAGGCAGGCGGGGGTTTTCTCCTCTAATATCTTGTTACTGCAAACAATGATACGATATTTTAAAAAAAAATCAGCCGTTATGCAAATGAGTATCTCCCTCTATAATAAATTTCTAGAAATGAAATGGCTGATAATAGGAATACACATTTTAGTATTGCTACTACATGTGATAGAAACATATGGTGAGTGTTTAAACTTTAAAAAATTTATTACAGGAAAAGACGTTTTCCATTTATCCCCCTTAACATATTCCCACTCATTTCAAACACACTTTTTCCATCTTTTTTGCCACTTTCTGATGTAGCCTCTTTTCGTGTCTTTACTTGTGCTGTCCATAATGTCGAACTTGCTACAAAGATAGAGATGTTCCCAACATCCCCTTTTCCTCAGTGTCCTGAATGGATTCACAATTTTTAATTTTCATGGACGTTTTGATCTTGGAGAGCAGTCGAGAAAACACCAGTCCCACGGTGCCAGGTGCAGTGAATAAGGTGCATGAGACACACTGTCACGCTCTCCAAGTCTGCCTTTCTGTTAATGGCACTCTGCAGCAGCATTCACCATAAATTATGTCACACCTCAGAATGACACTCACAAAAGAGGACTTCTAGAACTGCTTCACAAAGTGGCAAGAACAATGTGAGAAGTATTTCAAAGCAAAGGGAAGTATTTTGAGAGGAATTAATGGCAATATGATTTTACTGTAATAGATTTATTTACTTAATATTTCATTGTATATGTTGATTGCCCCTTATAAATATTACTAAATGGCCATCTATTCATGATAAAAATTTACATTGCCTCAGTAATGTATGGCATATGAAATTGATTTCATATTGATACAGCTGACTCATGAAGTCAAGACTCACCATTACGACTGCAGGACCCAGGAGCCTGTGCCCTTTTCCTCCTGTTAGCTACGGTGACAAAGCAGACAGAGTGTTTTCTATGCAACCACAAAAATGACAATATATTTGCAGATACAAACTGCATCTGGCCTTAGAAGTCAGGCATGAGAAGAAGAGGAGCACGAAGCACCGATAAACACAGATGCAGAAGAAGAACCAAATGGAAGGCGAGTAGGAAGAGAGGAGAATAAACAGACTAGCTCAAAGCCAACGTGGCACCGACCTAAGACACTAACCCCAGAGAGCTTGGTGATAAGGTGAAATGAGTCACCCTAAAAGTGATGTTCTGATTGACTGAACAACCCTTATGGTTCTTTTGGACCAGTTCTTCAGGCTCTTTAGTCTAGACCTCACAATCATTTATTACTTATTTACGGGTTTTATTTTGGAAACATTTATGACAGACATGAGCAAGAATTGTGGCTGACTGCTTCGTCTTTTCCTTTCTGCCTTTCCTGCTTTCTTGCTTTTTCTTTTTCCATCTCTAACTCTGTCTGTGACTCCTCTGTCTCCATCTCTTTCATTCTTTCTGTGTCTGTCTCATTTTGGGGTTGTTTTATTTGAATCAATGAGAGTATAGAGGCAAGTGAAAAATGTCTGAAAGACTCTCCTTTTATTTAAAACAATTTAATAAGATAAGCTGATGCTTTCCAATAAGAAGAGAGAGAAAAATGCCCAACCCAACATAATAGTCTTTACAGCCTCAGAAACCACAGTACCACCCAAGATGTTAACAAGCTGGCATGTTTTGAGCATCAAAGATAGAGAGGAAACTGTGTTTACATGTTTGGCACAAAAACTAATGAGGAAAGTCAATTGGCCCTTTGTCTTGAGGGTCTGAAGCGCCGAGCTGTAATGTTTGGTTTCTTCATTGGCACTTGTTCAAGTAATCACTCGTGGCCTGACAAAGCAGCACTTGTGTTTTATTAGTGGCCACGCTGAACTCCCTGCTTGGGCTGTGTTGTCTCTCAATAGAGTACTGCAGCAGAGGGCACACTTATTTGAAAACACTAAATCAGAGCATGATGATCTTTGCTCAACCAGAGCAACTCGGAGAACAACAAAAAATGTTCAGAGTCCCGTTCCTTTTGTTTGGAGAGGGACAGAGGCGATGCGGGGGGTAGAACCAAGAGCCTGTAGCTGAGTAATTTGGAAATGGTAGCAATGAAACCTAGTTCCTAAAAGAAATCTTCACCCCTTCTAATCATGGGTGTTACATTAACTTCTGAACTTGCCGTAATTCATCACATGGAATAAGTCACAAGGGACTGGACTCAGCCTACAAAAGCAAGAAATGCCAAGGTGACCCCAAAGGTCTTTGCTTCCTGGATTTCTAAGGTGTCATGAAAGAATAATCATGTGACTGAGAGGAAGCTGACTTTTTGTCTCTGCAAATGTAGTTTGGTAGAACGGAGAAGTCTCCAAAGTAGGTCAAATCAAAGTGTTTGGAACTTTTCCCATTAGGTCGCTTTTCACTCTCCATCCTGCTGTTCTCAGTCCCTCCTACCCTCTCTCTTTAACACATCTTGTTCTTGCTCTCTATTTCTTTTTCTTTCCCTTTCTTGCTTTCTTTCTTTCTTTCTTTCTTTCTTTCTTTCTTTCTTTCTTTCTTTCTTTTCTTTCTTTCTTTCTTTCTCTTCTTTCTTTTCTTTCTTTCTCTTCCTGTCCTTTCTTTCTGACATAGAAATACTTTGGACCACCCTGGAATTTTTATCTGCACAACTGAACAAGAAAGTATCCAAACATTTGGCTGCTAATTTCAAAGTTCTGAACCAGAAATGAGAACTCCAAAATCTGGTTGCGAACAACATTTTTAAGTGACAGTTTTGGCAGTTTTACCTACAAATTCAGTAAAAATAAAACCTAGAACAGTTTGTTCTTAAACTATTTCTAGTACCAGTTCTGTGAAGAAAGTACTAAACTACACATAATTAAATTTTTTTTTAAATGACTGAAATTTTACATGTTCAAAATGAGAATTTGGGATAGGTTAAGATATGTCCTTGTCTTTGCCAAATCCTTGATGTTCTCTCTGGCTGTATGCCTCGCATCAGATCTTTTTATGAAGGGTGTAAGTGTACATTCCCTGTATTCACTGCCACTGAATAAGACTGAGTGATGCCTACACTGAGAAAATGAAAAAAATGCTAAGTGAGGCTTACTACTCAGGAAGTCACATGATGGAAAGTTAAAAGTGCATAATATACAGAATTTATTTAACTAACGTCCAATGTGTTTGACTAATGTTTCCAATACGCAGCATTTTCTGTACCAATTACTACTTAACTGTTTGGTTTTTAAAATAAAGAGGATGCTGACCTCAGAAAAGGATTTTTTTTACAATAAGCCTCTCAAACTTTCATTGTTCCTGAAGAAAAAGAAAGCATTAATTTTACATGCGGGGAACATAATTCTGAATTATTTCTATTCCTTTTGGCAATAACATTTACTTTTGTGTAATGACCATAGCATGCCAGAAGCACGAATGACCTGTTGGCGGAGGTAGACTAAATAAACATGTGAAAGCTTTCTAAAAAAAGCAAGTCTGCAAAGACCCCCCCACCCAGAGAAGTCTGATAGGTGATGTTCACAGCCCCATTCATTCTAAGAAGGCAAAATGTTTAAATAAGATCCTTTTCTTCTGTCTCTGTCTCTGTCTCTGTCTCTGTCTCTGTCTCTGTCTCTGTCTCTCTCTCTCTCTCTCTCTGTCACTCTGCCTCTCTCTTTCACTAAATATGCATTTCTACTCCTGGCCTGGAGATCAAGGGTGAAGCAGTGGGTAGAGATAAGCTTCATCTGCCCCCTGACACCCATCTCTCTCTGATCTGCTGGTGCCTTCCCATCCGCACACGCCCAGTATCCCAGTATCATTTCTTCCTGCAGGTTCCTACTGTAGAGTATAAGGCTTCACAGCTTACATCAGAGCTCAGATTGCTCTGTGTGTAGCAAGTAATGGGTGTGGGTGGGGGCGGGAAAGAGAAACTACGCAGCCATCAGCAATTTCTCCACGGAGGAGCCGTCCACAGCCTGGGATAGGAATGGATGTGCTTCTGCAGCGGACGCTGTTCCCCTCCATTCGCCTAGCATCCTTTCATAAGGAGGCCTGCAGAGGGCACAGAGACCCCTCCCCTCCACCCCTATCTTCTGAGGATGCTTCACTCAGAATGTATCAAAGTGAAAGTTAAAAGCGAACCGCCATTATGGTCTCTTAAGGAAAAAAAAAAAATCCCTTTGTTAAATGTATATCCTGCCTAGGAAGCATTTGCAGTTTTAATTCATGAAGGACATTTTTTGAAATGCCCTGAACAAATAAATTTATTTGCCACCTAGAGTGGCATAAATGTGTTCATGCATATATATTAATGCATTCTAAATACATCATATGCATATTTACTATATTTTACAAAGTCTATATATAACAATATATATTACATATTTTATAAGTTTTTATGTGTGTAAAAATGCTGTGGTTGAAAATTAATTTTAGTAACTCAACAGACCCTATACAGTTAGGCTTTTAAATCATGGGGTTAGGGCTTTGATCACCAGATGTGTAACAAGGATCAAGGCCAACCAAGTAGAATAATAACAGAAATATATTAACCAACGTGAATTTCATAGAGCAGACCAACCTCGTAGAATAAAAATAAGGACTGTGCTTCAGTGTCCCTCTTTTGGAATAACCACTCTATTATCCGCTGAAGGATTCCCCAGGGATGCTAAGTTTAAGGCTGATGTATTAAAATAGTTAGATCAGGGCAATGCATGTAATCAATGAGCTCTGTGAGGGAGCTCAGAATGCACCTATACAGAATGCGGCAGAGGCAAAGCCAAGGGCAGGTGATGGAGAAAGCAAAGAGGAAACCTTAGGTCATTTCCTTCCACAGATGGAACATTTTCAGAAAATTGTTCATATTACAAAATTAAAGTGGTTTAGAACCAAGCACCAAATGAAAGTACCCTTATGAAAACTGACCCCAAATGAAAATGAGAAAGAAAATATTTTTACTCTTGTACATATTTTCACAATGGCAAAGAATTACTGTATTTAAAAAACTTTTCATATTAGATGTTTAATACAGTTATAATAGAATTAAACCAGAAATGATTGATGTATGCAACAAAAAACAGTAGATTGTGCATCTAAAAGAAATCCAAAGACTTAATAAAATAGTTTCAGTCTCTTTTCTTTGAAGACCATTGATCTGCATTGCAATAATTTTAGAGATTCTAAAAGTAAACAAATATCTCAAAATACTAAATGCTATTTAAACGAGTCTGTAGATATTGATAGCATCAATTTTGCAAATAAGAGTTGTCTTTTAATCTGTAAATTATGAATTTATAAGTGCTTAATGGTAGCCAATGAATTTTTTCAACACTTGTCAGAATACTAACCAACAATATCTATTGTTTAATTTGCAAAAATAATGGCTTAAAAGTAGAATTTCCATTACGCTAACTGTGATGCAATTGACTCTCACAATTAAATAAGTCAGTCACTTGGTGATATTGGTATTGATATTGTGTAGGAGCCTAAAGAATATTTCATTTTAAAAAAATTCAATTTAAACATTTAACAGACTAAGTTTCCAAATAACCTGCTATTTCAAAGTACTTGCAAAGACAAGTTATCCTTCCTGGAAAAAGTTACAAATTACAATATGTCCCTTATAACTAAGTTTGACATATTTATGAACTGTCAGTTTTCTCAATAGAAATTCAGAAACTATTACCAGACATTTTCATTAAAATTTAAATTCTATAAATAACAAATAATGCTATATTTTACTTTTTAAAATAGAAAAATGATAAAAATATTTATCATGTCTTTTTGATGAATTCTTCATAAAGTCATCAATATTATTTTATTATGATACTCAAATAGTAGCAGTAAATTTCTCTTCATTGTATCTGTTTTGTTACATGGTTTCCAATTACATTTTTGCTACTTTTTTAATATGAGGCTATTTTATAATTATTTATGCTTTGATTCTTACAGATTATTTTAGAAATTAAAGGATATACTATACCAGTTGTCATAATTTCTTTATATTTGTGATTTTTCTTTATCAGACAAAGATGTTTAATGGTTTGGTTGAATACGAAGCAGGTAGATGTGCTTAGCTAATGGTTCTGAACCGTTGTCACTTCACTATTAAAAATAAAAATAATCATCCCACCAACGTATAACAATATGAAAGCACAAATATTTCTGAATCTATTCAAAGAAATTATCCTACAGTCCTATCGTAGCTCATAGAAAGAAAAATATATAGCTTTAAGGTTGTTGAATCCTTTTCTTAATTTAAGAACTGATGTTTTAATATAGATCTTGATGACCTGATGCTGTTATCTCTACACTGCACAATTTTCTGACCTTCAGAATTATTCATAAGCCTCCAACACAGCCCTGTGTTTTAAGCATGTCTTTGAAGTCTTTGACTAGATCTAGTATATACAAGAATTCTCTCTGCATGAACTGGGTCATGTTGCTACGGTACAATATCTTCAAACCAAAAAATATATAATTATGTATCAACACATATGTGATTCATTCCAGCTCTTTAGACCAAAGGACAGTTTGACTCAGCATTTTAGGAACTGTTAAGTAGAGTAAAAATTTAAAATTTTCTAGGTTGGTTTTTCAAGGTATTTAATACAGTATTTCTCTGCAAACCATAAAGGTCTCACTAAAAGTCCAAGAGGGTGTTTTGCTATTTCAATCATGTAAATACAAGATATATTTTCCTATCTCTAATTTTCAACATTACCAAGGGTTCTACTGAGTTGTGAGATAAGACAAATGGGCCAAAGCACCAAGCCAGGCTTCTGCAGAAAAAAATCTGAGTCCTGCAAGTTCGATTAAGCTAGCTAATTTTCAGTCAAACAAGCTAATTTCCAGACAGATTCTTCTGATGTTTTCCCTCTGTTTGTAATTTGCATCATTAAATAGCTTGGTGTTTCAAAGCAGCCACTGCACTAAGGTCATAGGGTTTTGTGTTAAATAGCAAGCACCTCGATTTTTTTTTTTTTTTTAAAGAAAGGAGCAGAGAGCAGCTGATCCTGCAGTAGCACTGTTTTCTTTTTTTCTTAGTAGGAAAAGGCTGAAGTGTCTTGTGGATCACAGAAATTTGCTTTGGTTTGGAGAACAGCTTTCCTCAGAGTCTTTGTGCTCCAGAAAGCATCCCAGGATCACAGGTGGCCTTGATTATCAAGATTTTTTTTAGCGGTGCTCCCCTCCCTTTCCTAGAACAGCAGGACATCTTCCTGACATGAATATCTGATTTTATGTGGTACAAAATTCAAAAATCTTAAAGAGATATCCAAAAGCGAAATTTAAAAAAAATCTGCTGTTAAACTTCAAAGGGTAAAACTGGTTCACAATCATTACTGGTGCTACAAAAGGGTTATAGGGACAGATAGGTGGAGTTATGGCCTCTCGTGGCAAATTTTCCTAGAAGGGTTTCGAAGGACTGCTTATAAAATAACATGCCTAATTCAGAGAAAGCAGGCAAACACACCTCTTCACTCTTGTCTATACCTCTTCAGAATAAAATCATTTCTCCTTGTCTCTCTGGTCACAGGAATATGTATTTGGACTATTGCCACCCTGGAGCACTGTGTCTGCCCTACAAGCTGACGTTGCTGCTCGTATTAAAAAACCTTCAATCGTATAACTCCAAGCCATTCATATTAATGTGCCTGAGTCAAATTACCCTTTCTACTCTGCAGGGGAAAGAAAGACCATAAAATGCTCCCTGAATCCACAAGGATAACCTCATTGGCACAGAGAGGAATTTTGCTCTCAAGTGACAGCAGTCCTGTCCTGAAACACGACCTGATGGCTACAAAGAGTTTCTTTGCGAACACCATATTTGTCATTGAATCATCCTCACCACATCACCTATTCCTCAACTATTCTGTGCCAGTGTTCCCGGGGAGTTCAAGATGGCTTAGAAGAAAAACTGTCATCTTTAACAAAGGAATGCAATTGATGTTTGCTGTGGGGCAAGACCCAATTCAGTGTGCAGTATCTCTGGGTTTCTATTTGGACTGGACTTGTTTTCAGTACATTGTCTCCCTGTTACCATAAGTTAGAAAGTATATTTTAGGAAATACCACCATTTTTATATCTATTGAGAACAAACATGCTTGAGGTTTTATTTTTGTGAAAATGTAGACCGTGGAATTTAGAAACACACAGTGCTTTAGGGAACCAGTAAAACTTACGAGAGGCTTTGTGGGACAAGGTGTGAACTACATATGTGAAATTGTCCATGTTCTTTCACTGACATTAGATACTCTTAGAAAGACAAACAGTCCACTCTAAGAAGTCTGTTTTTAAGCTCTGGTTCAATAACACTGACCTTCTTTTGAGAAGGGTTACCGTTCCCTCCTCTCGGATCTCTCGGCAATTGGTTTCTGATTTTTCTGTCAGGTTCACACCTTTGCATCATGGTCTCCCTTGCTCGGCAAAGTGCCGACAGCTGTGGGCAAGGGCTCATTCAAAGATAACACTTTGTACAGAGTTTGGTGCATCTGTTGAACCAACAGTACATGTAAGTAAAATATCTCCCCACCCCAGAACTGTGTCAGGGCATCTTGTTACAATCTTTCACTTATTTGGAAAATCTTTGACTTGTTGGAAGAAAGGCCTGAAATTCCTAAAGATCACACCAAAGAAGACAAAATGCTAAGAAGATCCATTAAAAGAGTGAGTTTGAATAAGGAGTAGAAATGTTCATTTGTAAGCAGTATATACAAGTACTTGGGTGCAAATAGCCCTAACCTAGTTAAATGGGTAGCGTTTCATATAAATTTGTTATTCATCCTACTGTAAGGAAGTCAGGAAGATGGGAGGAGATTTTTTTTTTTTGTAACTATCTTTACGTTCTAGTTAGATCCTATAGTAGAATATGAAAATGCTTAGATCCTATAGTAGAATACAATAGAATATGAAAATAAAATGAGATAAGAAAAGTTCTTTTGAGTGCATTCTGATGTGTGCAAACATGACATATTTAATTAGTATTATATTCCATCTTTTAAAAGACATCTAAGATTTGAGACATGGTAATTACTTTTTAACAACTTACAGCTGCTAAACTTCTCAAGCTACCATAACTGTTACTGATTCTCAGCGCAGACCACAAATGAGAGTTTCTCAGGGAGAGCAAAATGCACATACATGTAGGTCACAGAATAACTGAACGACAACTAGAAACATATTGTTTTCATACTTATCCGTGAAACAGGAGTGTGGTCACTGAAAATTTAAATTCATGTGACTGAAAACAAATTTAAGAAGCAAAGGCTGCATTAAAACAGATCGTACAATTACTTGTAGGTAATAGATGTGTTAATGAGGACATTTTGTTTATCCATTGCACTTTGTTTGACGAGAATCACCAGACTTAATTTTGCTCAAGAAAACTAGTTAGTCTTCAAAAAGCACTTTTTTTTTTTTTGGCCTATCCTCTATCAGGCTGCACAGAATTTTCAAAGCAGCACAATGTTGTAAAAAAATGCCCTTTTAATCAGATTACCCTTGGCGAACGTCCCAAACTCAGGCTGAAGTGCAGTGCTTGTGGTTTCTCAACAGCTTACACTAAGCCTGCACCATGGAAATAATCTACTTTTAAAACCCAGGAAACAAATCGACTGCACTAAGGACATAAGTCGCTGTCATTAGGGAGTGATTAGGCTAAACATTTTTATACACTCTACTAGCCCACTTTCAAATTATATATCTCTGGCAGATAGGAAGAAAGGTACTTCAGGTGAGTGTTCGGAACAACCATGTGGAAAAGTTAATAAATCTCAATGAACAGAGCACTAAAAGGAAGAATTTGAAGAGCTCTTTTTTCAACTTTAACCTGCTAATACCTAAATCAGGATTTTCAGGAACTAAATAAAAATGTAATTTGGTCACATACACACACACACAATTTTTCTCTTTTAGCATAGTGGCTTTTCAAAGCTTCATGCATTGTAGATCTCTATTACTTATTTTAGACTAACATGCTTTCTTGTGTCATATACTTTATATAGGAAATTCCATGGGGACCGAGTAAGAAAATATTGTTTTTATAATTTATCATTATAGACCATACCATTCATCTTCATTTAACAGGGAGGGTTAGTTCTGAGGATTTCGTGACTATCGTCATATTATACTGTGGAATATAATAGACAGTTACAGCATGTTCTCAAATATGGCCACCTCCTCTAGTCCCATAAATCACTCCCACAGCACACACCCTAACAGAGCACCCCCGAGAAAAGAAGGCTTACAATCCCACATTATAGTGCTTGGTTTCTTACCTTTTAACAACATTTACACTCATTAATGAAACCTTAGCATTGAGTTTTTTGGTTTTACATCTGTTTCTAGTTTTTTTCTGGTTTCTTTTGTACCTTGTTTTTTAATAACATAAGTGAAAAATAGCAACATGCTAGCAACGTAGAAAACACTGCTACTTTAATTAAAGGAGATGAATATGTGCACTCAGTTAGAAGATAAGAATGTTTATTTTTTCCCGTAGATTGAAAAAAATTGGATTTAAGAATGGACTATTCCATCAATCCAAATCTCTGCTTAGAGCAATGTCTGATTCCTTCTTTGACCGTTCTGCTGAGAATTTCATTTCTAATTTATGAAACATTTCATTAATCTTCAATCTGTCAGCTCTTTTTTGACAACAATCAAGACTGACAGACAAAAGATTAATATTTATTAAATACTCTACATTTTAGAAGTTTTAGAAATGCACTGCTCATCTTGGTCCCCATTTCTCTTAATTCTAAACAAAGTTCCCCCCTTCCTAATTTCCCCAGACAGCCTGTAGATAACATGGGAAAACCATTTTTAAATACCAAACTGTACAATACTAGATCTGAACACAACGCACATAAAAAATCAAACTACAGCTGTCCTTGAGCAGAATTGCTAGCATTCACATTAAAAGCATCTCCTATCCCAAGTATTTCAAGCATACATTTTTTGCATGGTCTTCTTCCTCATCCTCCAGGCACCCCCCCTCCATTTTTCCAATCTCATGAATCATTCATGAACTGATAAATATGCAATTTCAAAAAGTGCAGACAAGGCAGCACTGCATTAAAAAAAAAAAGAAAGAAAAGAAAAGAGCGTGTGCTCTTTACATACAAGTCCTATGCTGCACTTTACGGATGACAAATTTTCTAGTATTCAGATCCTGTATTATGTATATGATAGTAGTGTGACTGCATTTCTGGTCAGATACCTTGCTAGACATGTTATGAATTGTTTGAAGAAGATTGTACTGCACAAAATAATAAACATTTAAAGAAATGAAGTTAGCAATGTTTCAGAACTTGATGCTTTACCATTGGAATTTTTGAATGAATAGGGCAAATTTTCACTCTATTCAGATAGATGAACAGTGTGCAGATCTTTCATATAGGATAATTCACTAGTGACAACACCATACAGATCTTAAGCTCCTAAGATCTCTGTTAAGTAAGAGTCATTTATTTGACATCGTAAGAACATCCTTCAGAGTTAATTTCACAAGATCAGCAATAAAGAGTTCTGCCTGAGCTTTTGAACAGGTAAAATCATCCATCTAGGAGCCCGTATATAGAGCAAAGCGAGAACCTCCATTTTATGGGCTAATTGCTTGATTACTAGCCTGAAACAAAATGGAGGCAAGATCTTTTTAAAGCATCTCAAGGCTGATGTATCAGAGGAAAGTGAGAAATGTATTAGGAGGGTAAAGGTATTCCTTAAAGAACCTTTACCATCTAACTGGATAAATATTAAAGGTAATGTAGTAAGTATTGATCACATAGTATTTATATACTGAAAATAGAACTAATAGGAATAAAGTATTCATTGAAAGAGAGCTATTCTAGTTTAGCAACAGTTAAAAAAGAAAAAGAAAAAAAAAAGAAACCTGCTTTTAGTCTTAAATGTAACCTTTCAAATGAACACTTAAATTGGAAAACACCATGGGTAAGAAATAGACCACAGCATTTAATTTGGACTGGCTAGTTGGAAGCCTATATTTACTGTACTATAATTTCAAATTTAATTAAGTCACACTGCTGACGCCAGTAGCATCAACACAGTAAAGATGATTAATTGCACACGTAAATGAAATATAAACAGCCCTAAAAGTAACATTAATGCAGAATCTTGCACACAGAAATGGTATGATCAATTTAAGTGTAAGTGCCTACCTGCGTCTTTGAAATACATGCCAGAATTGGGATGAGGGTCCTGCATTTGAATGCAATCAGTGTACCAAAAATATAACCTTTTACAGATCATTATTTTCCTGAGACATGCATCCAACCTCCCCTCTACCTCTCCTCCCCATACCTCAACCTGCAACATGATTTGTTATCTTATAGAAGACTTTTCACACAATATGCATTGTCATCTTATGGATTGGTTACCAGTACACAAACATGAGCTGACACACTGCCATGGTGGGATGGGGCTGTCACAACAAGGCAGCTGGACTGTTATATATTCACTTTGCTTCCATTGTACTTCCATTCACAGCAGCGGTGGGACAAAGGGCCTGACAGAACTAACCACGGATTGTCACCTTGATTTGTCCAGTCTCGTAGATATGCAGAAATGAATTATATTCTCCTGCTTATGAACACAACACAGAAGCAAATAAGCTTGCAAACAGTAGCTACCAAACCATATTATCTAAGAAATATCAAGCCTCTTCATAGATACTACATGCTGCCTTGCTCAGTAGGTGAGGAAAAGCAGAAAGAACCATCTGATTATTGAAGACACGAAAAGACTTTTCTTCAATAATATATTCTTGACATTACAAACTAAACTCTTTCTGATTGAGAGATATGTAATTTATATTCCACTTAGCTTTTATTTTTGATAAGTGCTAACACAATGATTCAAAATGTAAACTTACCTATTTTTGAAAGAATAAGCTATATGATAACCTAGTAAATAAAGCTGTTGTTTTTATAAGGAAAACTATATTAAATTGAAATGCTTTCCTAAAAATGATAAAATAAATGACTTCACTCACTGTCTACTATAATTTACTTCTCAATAACCTCAAGTCTTGTCTTATTTAAATTGTGCTAAATGTTAAAGCTGTAAGCATGAAAGTACCCGAAATAGTTGGTTGCTAATGAGAAAATTCACTGAATGATTTTTTATGCCAGTTGTTTAATTTACTACTTTATTGACAAGGTGTTTGTACGCCTTTGAGATCCAGGAAGTTTCAATATCCACATATGGATAAATGAAGTAGACAAGGTTGGAGGTTTTTATTTTTTTGTGAAGAATGCTATCAAACCAAAGAAAAGGGGGAAACGGTTTTCTGCCAGTTTTCTGAGTGAAGAAGCGAGAACATTTCTCCATGCATCAAAGATAAAAAAAGTTACCTTACTAAAGAATTCCCAAACCTAATAAATAAAGATCACACACACACACACACACACTCACACACCTCTTACGAATTCTTGGCTTATTTACTGACAATGCTGTGTGCTTGCTGATTCTTCAAAAAAATACATTTTTGTAAAATCACAGCTTCATATTTAAGAACTCTTTGAGACTACCTATAATGTGACTTATGGTTTGTCTTATTATTATTTTGAATGCTACCCTGACTGTATGTGCAGGGTGTTTGTCTCTGAAGAAAAGCCTCAAGAAATATCCCCTTTTGCTCTTTAAAAAATAAATTATAAGATACTACTAATCCAAAAAGGATGAATTTAAAAACCATAGTATTGTAATTTATATCTGTGCACATAATATTTAAAATCACCATGCTAAAAATATGTTCCATTAAAACGACCTATTAATTTTGAATTTTAAATTGCAGCATTCTATTGTCTTCTGCTTAATACGTACAGATTCTGCTCACAAAGCAATGCTTGGTACCTAGCGTTTTAAATGGTGACTAGCACAAACCAACATGATACACGGAGTTATAGACAGCATGTATGAAAAGAACATAAAACCCTGCCCCACACAGAAATGCAAATGCTACTTGATCAAAGGGCTGTATTTCCAGAGTGAACGATTCATTTAAAATAAAACCTTTGCTTTAGGAGGATGCATAAGAAAATCCCTCGTTATTTGTTTTGAACACACTCAGGAAAAATCTAAATGTACCAAAAGCTATTGTTTATTATTTTCCAAGGAAAAATTGTACAGAGTGTCTTTCCTCAGAATTCTATGCAGCCATCCGTAAGAGCTCTGTGACCATTCACCTGACTGCAGCAGATTCGGGGCTTGATGGTTACAGAGGGTGACAGAAAGGGAACATTGGAAGTGCTATTATGCAGTTTGCAGGGAAAGATTTCAGCACATTTCAGCTTTATCTAGTTATAGTAGGTAGTTGTTTGTGGCAGAATTTTTAAGCTAGTTGTTCATAGCTTCTAACACTGAGATTCAACTTGTCCTCTGTGCCCACCATTTTGAGCAGCCTCTGTTTCATGATTTAGCATTGTTTGACAGATTTTCAAGTCACTTTGGCATTTCAATCTACTTTATAGTTGTAAATAAAATTCACACATTAGTGCCTTCACACACACAGTCCTCTTTGAAAAAGGTATAATTCCACTTTATCTTTTTATTTTAATTACAAGTTCTGTGACTATGATTTAGAGCACTAAGGTTTGCTCCTAATTCATAGTGGAAATACATGCACAGTTGAGGCTTTTGTGAACAATGCCATCTCAAGAGCTAAAACGGTTAGTCTTTTATGTTTTTAAAATATAGCATTCACATTTCTCTTTAAAATTTTATGTTATATAGATATGATTCTGGCATTTGGAGTTATTTGCATTATTTTATAAACAGAAATTAGAGCTCTACATATAAGGCAGAAAAATATTTTATACTATTAAAGATAGGGGGAAACAAGCCAAGGTTAAAAATTCAAAGGTTCTGAATTCATGCAACATTTAAAAAAATTAATAATTATGTTTAAGAAAATAAAAGATGTCTTAAAGCATTTTGTGGAAGACAAAAAATGTTTGTAAAAATAAGATTTTGTCCCAGAAAACAATCTTAGTTGTAAGCCTCCTTCCCTAGTACATTCTCTTTTCCCAGAATATTCGTTTGAAATCTAGGTTGGGGTGGGGCATCAGCATTGTCCCAAACTTTCATTACACTAGAGAGCAAGGCAAACTGCACAGTTCTGCTCCCTGATAGATTGTGGAGTGAGCCTTCTAAGGTTCTATTTTCCACGGAGGGTCGAGACTGCTGACATGGGATTAATCAGCTACTCCTCCTAAACCGTGAATCAGAACAATTGCTGTCAGTTTCATGTGGTACAACTGCCTGGAAGTAGAAGAATTGGAAAGTGAGAGAACACACGTATCAAGAATGCAGAAAAGAAAATGTTAGTGTGTTGAAGTAACTATAATTTGGCTACTTGAGATTTGGTATAGTCACCAAATTAAAATGATGAAATATATGTTCAACCAAGTGCTTTTGGAATGTTCATCCCCCACCTCCTCCACCCTTGAGATCTTGCTTTTACCTCAGTTGTGACATTTTATAAAAACTTGATGCCCATTTCCTTTCTTTTGGTAGGCACCATGTATGTTCAGGTCCACAATTAAGCGTGTCTGTTGACCAAGGGTTAAATTCAGGGAAGGCTGAGCAAAATGTGTGCAGCTCTTCTGCATACATACTGCCAAGCCAACATTGTGTGTAACCTCTCTGTGAATGTTTGCATCTGCATTATAGAATTGGAAAATACTCAGTGCAAATGTCTGCATAAGGGGAACTGAGATCCTGCACTCTTAGGAGTGTGACAAACTTCTTTTTGTATGTGAACACCTTACATTGAAATGGGTCATCTCCTACATGTGATTGCTTCTATTACTAACAGTGACAGAAAAATGGACACATTGGTCACATGTTTGAGAAAACAACCGTCTTGAACTTTATAAATAGTATTCAGACAAATCTAAGCATTTTTCTTGGGGATAATGTATCACAGGTAAAGGTTTTTCTGTTCTTATCTTCAAGATGGGATATTTTCAGGAAAGCAACACTTAAGTGTTAAGATCACAAGATTAATATATGATCAGAATATATGGGTGAAAATGATTAATAATTGTGCCATGCAAATTAAATCATATTCTATTGAAGACCATAAAAATGTAAGGAATTTTTCAAAATGAAAATTTATTTTCAATTACTTAATTTAATACTATTCAGTGGCAATATTTTGTTCAATTTAGAAGCATAAACAAAAACCAGCTTTTACTTGACTAAAAATATAAATGAATATTTTTATACTCACAGATTTTTAATAGTTAAAAGAATGTCATTCAAAATACAAATAACAAACTTATATAAGTTAATACAATAATGCACAAATATTTTTTGTAAGTATCATTTCCTATGTACCTGAGGTCTGCTTACACAAAATAGATTGAAAATAATAAACTTATCTTGATGTTTGATGATGCTAACACAAATATACTCATAGTAAATGATAAAATATAAAAAAATTCAAATTAGGAGTAAATAGTGCAAAAATTATAAATTTATGTATTAAATTCATTCTATATATGCTCAACTTGCATTTTATCTTAATCATATATGTAATACAGAAATATGGGCAAACAGAGTCTTGTTATTAAAATACACAATAATGTTAGTAGGGTAAATGAAATGAAATTATTGCACAAGAAAGGTATGTGGCAAGAAAATATGTATTTTTCATTTCAGTATGAAATAATAAACATTGTTTACCACAAAAATTCCATAGTCATAATTATAAATGCAGTATTTTGTATATCTACACTAAAGTTAAAGAAAATTGAATCACTGAAGAAAGAAATTATGTATTTGTAACCATTTTTCAGAACGAATTTACCCTCTACAAGTATTTACCCTGTAAAGTCATGATATTGCTTGGAACTGTAAATATATATAGCACAACTTTCTTTAATCTTAGAGAAACATTTAAAACATTTTAAGTATAATTTATTGATTAAGTAGGACAAGGATTGAAGTTAAAATTACCATATTACTTCAATGAAATATATTTTTGTTACAAAAAAGTACTAAATTATTTGAGCACAAATTGGCCATACCAAAGAATTTACAAAAAAACTCTACTTTTAGAAATAGGTGAGTTGATTTTATCCAAATGCAGTAAAAGTTGAATGCATTTTATAATTTATGACATATTTGATTATAAAAATAATTAGCTTTAAAATAATTCAAAGTAATCAATTAACAGTACTCTGACAATGATTTTAAAAATATTTGATAAAATTACTGCCAAGTTTTCAAGCTGCACACAACATTGTACATATTTCATAAAAGGTTATGAAAATAATTTATTTTTTTCGTTTGATTAATAATTTTTATGTAAATAAAAACAACACAATATTTCTAAAAATTCTATAAATGCCTATTAATTTGATATGTATTTGTGTAATATTTCCAGGATTTATTCTTTTAATAAGAATTAGTCTCCTGAAGAGATTCTTGTTATTTAAAAAGATATTCTTGTTATTAAAAAAAAAAATCAAAAAAATCCATAGTATCCATGGTATTGCCTTACTGGTCAAATAAAAGCTTTGTAAGATGCGACTTGTATGAGAAGTTATATCCTAATCTTTTTTGAGCATAAGAATATTCTATTAGTGCAAAATCAAATAATATGTGTTATATATTGTTTAATGATTTAATAAAGATAGTCAGCAATGAAAACACCTGCTCTGAATATAACAGTAAAATCAGGGTAAGCAAATACACAGAGAACAGATTTAAAGCTTAGTAATAGACCTGAATACAATTTCTGCAAGACAAAGCCCGAGTGCTTCAGAGAGGCAGAGGTGCTTACAAAGTGTGGGGACAGGGAGGAGGTGGGGAGGAGGGGAGAGGGTCTAGGTAACCTTTAGCAAGGCAACTGAGTTATTGATGTGATTCCTACCTTTCTCCCCAGAAGAATTTGCACGGAGAATGACTGGACACTGAGATCAAATCCACAATCAGCCTCTGGACTCTTACTAACTTGTCCTCAATTATAGATGACCTTTAGGCAAAGAAAGAAAGAGAAATTTTTTTTTTACCATTAAATAGAACAAAATTAGTGTTTTTAAATTGCTGAATATACATGCACAATTGAACTCCAGGTCATTTTCACTTACCTTTTGTCTACCAATATTTCATCTACTTTCTGTATAGAATTTAGAAAGATGGTTTTAAAGTATCATGTATATCTTTAAACAGCATAATCAATATGCTTTTAGAATTCCATTTTAGACTATATAAAAGAACCAAAAAGCATATATGATGAAATTTATGAAACATATTTTTCTGTAAAAACTAAATTGATTAAAAACTTGAACTTCTAATGAAAATAGTACCAGAAAGGTTGCTAACCATATTAAAGTTTGTAACTGTAGAAATACTATTTATTATAGCTACTTGGAAAAAAATCTCTTAGACTATCTGCTCACAAATATTTGGAGGATACTTCAGAACCACTATTACTTAAAAAAGAAAGAGATGGCTAGCAAACCAGTGATTTTAATATATCTGAAAAGGATTGTGTAATTTTTCAATTATCTTAACTATATGTAATTTTTAAATTTGTAACATAAATACATTCTTTGTTAAATAATACTCTAAAAATCCACAAAGCAGGAACAGCTATCACATACTTGTAATAGTATTTTGAAGTAAGAATTATTAAATATTAACACATATATCTCTGGGTAGCATTTTGTTTGTACATTTTCTCTTATAATAAGGAGTTTGAGACTCTGAATGGCACAATCAAATTACCCAGTCTTTACTGAAATCACTGTTTAAATTTGTTAAGAAAACTTTAAAAAATTCTATAACTTTAAAAAAATTACTGCCTGACTTTCCTTGTACTAGATAAGTAGATTATGAAGTTTTCACAATCTTTTTATTCAAAGAAAAATTTCTTTGTTATGATTTTAATCCATTGTGTAAAATATGAAAAAATAGGAAAAATGAGGGAGAAGAAAATAAATAATATACAATCTCAACCATTCTTGGGCAACTATAAGAAATCGTTTAGATTATTTCCTTCCAGTTATTTCTGCCCCTCAGAATTTGCATTTTATACAACTGATACTATATATTAAACAGAATTTGGCATTCTGCACCATTCTTCCAAAGTGTTTTGTTGTTCCAAAGCATAAATAAAATGAGTTGTTAGAACTTTCCCACATCATTGAAAAACTTTGTAAACAAACCAAAGACATATGATTGTCCCTCATATGAAAATATTGGCTAAATCACTTTTCAGGAAACACGGAAGGAAATTTATTACCTGAAAGATACTATGAAAAATTCTTTTATTAAAGTAATAATTACCCTGGGTTCAATTTCTTTTCTGTTCCTCTTTTAATAGTTTAGAATTTTTATGGGTTATTTATGACAGAAGATTTTTTTTGAAAAATGAGTTTTATTGAAAATGTTTATCAGTTAAATATTTCACCTTCATCAGTATGTTTTGCCTAAAGCTTGCAAAGAGCTCCTAACCTGAAGCAGGTGAGAAAAAGCTGTAGTAAAAATAGCTGAGCTTGCTGGAAACCACAACTTACAGAAAAATGTATCTTCAGGTTTAAAAAGGTGGTGCTGTAATCTTACATTTAGTTGCAGTAAACTACAGGTGTCTGTGTGAACATTTGCAAATGACATTTAGAAAGGACGCAGAGCTATGCATTATTTCTTTCAAATAACCTCATTTTGTATGCTAAGATGATGTGTGTGTGTGTGTGTGTGTGTGACATATGCACATTCATTTTAAAATGTATCAAAATTTAAAGTCACTGCAACTGCTAAATGTAATAATGAGGAAAATATACAAAAAAGCATGTATACAGTAAAATATTTTAGGATGGTACAGGTGATATAAAGATTTTCTTTCATTGCCCTATTTCTCACTATTAAAATATTTACTGGAAGGAAGCAATACTATCATTTATATAAATAGGGCTTTCAAGGTGTTAAGGCACATGTTATTGAAAAAATAAGAAAATCCCCTGTCTTCACTAGACAGGTATTTCTGACATATGACCAAACATCTTTTTCCTCTCTTTCACTGATAATTCTATTTCATGGAAAAAACCTGATGTTAATGATAGGGTGAAATATCTTAAAATAAGTGAAATGATCAATTTTACAGTTTGACTGAATTTTTAACTTAATTGAGCTGTTACTTTGCTTAACTGATTATCTAAATTGAGGGACATGTTTCTGCGTGCCGGCGTGTGCACATGTGTTTGTGTGTATTTAAAGAGAATGATGAGTGAGAGAGGTTTATGCCTAAGGAGAAGTAGAAATGATTTCAGATGAGGAGATACTTAAAATAACACACGTAGGCATCTTTGAGGGCCTGATTACAAGTGTCAAATGTTTCTAACATGTTTCCACTATAAAATAATCCTGGTTCCATTACTTCAGAGAGTCAAACTACAATAGTATTTGTATGTTAAAGATCTCAATGTGATATTAATCATAGTTTTTCCTCATTGTAATTTATTTTCAAAGCAAAGAGCATAGACTATACTTAGCAATATGGTGCAATCATGCTTAGAAAAGGGAACAGGATTGATTTAAATGAATCTGTAAAATGATCATATCCTAAATATGAACATACCCTAAGATGTGATATCTCAGTTATCTTTCTGTTCTATTTTAATACGAAATCTAATCTCTGCTTGCTAAGATTATTCATATATTTATTTAAAATCAAAATATCTGTTCCAGACATATGAGACAGAAAGACGACCCTAAATGTGAAGGAAGAAACTAAGTTTGAGTATCTGTTTCATTATGACCTTCAGTTTGTAAGGTAACAAAAATGTTTATTCATTAAATGAAAAAAGTAATCATTTTTGTTTTTCCCCAACAAATCATTAAATTGAAGAATGAGCACTACTAGACTTGAAGGAAAGTGAAAACTAAAGATTTTTTATCTGTTTGTTCCTTAGGGGTATAAAAAATGTTGTTTTACAATTTATTTTGTATAAGCAAAGTAAATTTTATTTTGTGGATGATTAAATGACCTTCTATACTTTACAGATTCAAGCATTTCAAAAATGTTTACGTTTTCCTCTTACCCTTATATTCATGTTACTACTTCCAGAATGATAGAAGTCTCCAAAGTGCTAATATTTTCACACGAGACTGATTTCAAAAAAAATTAAATTTAAAGCATTTTTATGGAAACTTATAATACATTTTAAATACATAAACGAATCTACCAAAATAGACCTGATGTCTTTTAAAGTCCACAAATTACCTTTCTTTTTACTTAGTGACTTTCTTCTAAAATGCTATAAGCTAAAAAGAAGCAACAAAGTATATCATGTACAGGTACAAATCCCCAATGATGAATGTTACCAATATGTATATCGAAAATGTACCATTAAAATAAAATTTAAAAAAAATAAATAAAATGCTATAAGCTATTTTATTGGCCAATTACAGTCATGTTCCATATAATTATTTCCTGACTTGAGACATAAAATGATATGAAGCATAAGAGATTTGAGGATGAAGTAATGAGTTCAGTCTAATAAATAAACCAAACTTACATTGGCAAAAATGTATTTTCATCCAGAGACATTGTCTTAAGACTTTGTATTCATTCTACTTGTATGACCATTCTTCTCTTCAAAAGGACCTTCTGAATAGACACCCTTTCTGCAAATCTTCAAAAAGGTTCAGTATGTATTGAGAGGTTTATGTTATGTCAGTTCTAATACTGGTGAAGAAGTAGGTGATTTTGCTTGTTTGGGGAGGAGGGAAAAGAGAAAGAAGAAGGAGAAAAAAAACAAAAGAAAGAAAGAAAGAAAGAAAGAAAGAAAGAAAGAAAGAAAGAAAGAAAGAAAGAAAGAAAGAAAGAAAGAAAGAAAGAAAGAAAAAGAAAGAAAGAAAGAAAGAAAGAAAGAAAGAAAGAAAGAAAGAAAGAAAGAAAGAAAGAAGGAAGAAAGAAAAAAGAGGGAGAGAGAATAATAAGAATAGTAAGAGACTGGGTGATAGCATAATGTGCACAGTCTTCTTGGATGATTTATGAACAGACTCAGAAAATGTTTACAAACAAGTTTTGAGCAGACTGATACTGACGAACTACACCTACACGTATATGTATAAGCTCTAAGCTAGCTTATTTGCAGGATAGTATTCATTTAAATAGATGCATAGTCGGAAGAGGGGGGAGAACCAAGATACATCATGTATAGGTACAAAATTAATGTAATGAATGTGACCATTGTATGTAGAATGTACCAATACATGTTCTTGGTTTAAAATTTAAAAAATAAATAAATAAATAAATAGATGCATAGTCATTTGCTGACATATATGTATATATTCACTATTTTATGACACATTGTATACATTTCACTGTATTTATATCTTGAAAGAGAAAAAAAAAAGATAATTAATGAATCAGAGACCAGAACCAAAAAAATATTTGTAGTGTATGCCCCAGTAAGTTGACAGCTTTCTTCTAGGTTTTGCCATTTGTTAAAGAGAAAGCTTTCACACTTGGTTCCAAATCACTGGGGTTTGCTTATAGAGTACATTTTTGGGTTATTTTATCCATTAGCCACACAAGAAAGTCAACTTTATTACCTTAACATCACAATTTTAAAAATCCAAAAATGGCATTATGCATTTTGTATTATTCAATTTACGTTTTAGACTTGGCTTTAAATGACTCCTCATTGTTAATGTAGCCAAAAAGATCAACAAAGGAAAAAGGTTTTCAGTTTTTGATGTTAGTTTGCAGTTTGAAGAACATGTCACAGGTTGTGAAAATAATTACTAAAATCTCATTACAGTAAGATTTCAGCTGATGCCCCCTTGTTGATTTACGATGACTATATGAAGGAGGATAACATTCCAAGTGTCTGATTTCTGATGTTTGTATCTAAAATGTTTCCACAAAATGTTATTTTCACATAACAATTTGATACGGTTTAGCTCTAGAATACCCCCTCGCCATGTCTTAGGTATTCAGGGTAAGTCTTTAGAAAACTGACTGGATGATGAGGGAGCTAGACTCGTCAGTGGATTAATCCACGAAAGAGTTCAGAGCTGAATGCTCGGTTAGGACACAGGGTCGGGTCTGAAGATGTGGACAACTGAAGGTGTATCTCCCTTGCCAGTTGTTCTCTTGTATGTCTACTTCCGGGCTGCTGGAAGAGCAACTTTGCTCCGCCCTGGCTCTTCCCACCATGCCATTTCCTCCTCGGAACCAGCCAATGAGGGAGTGTAACCGTGAGTCACAATAAACCTCTGCTCTTTAAAGTTGCAGATGTTGGGTATTTTGTTCCAATTTGAGGAAGAGTAACTAAGACACAATTAGTTGCAGATCATTTTATAAAATTTCAAATATTATGACTACAAGGCAGCTTGGTAACTGTTCTCCTATGAATGGTCTCTAATTTAAACATTAAAAATCAACTGAAAACAAAAGTCAGATTCAGTGGTATAATAAAACAAAATTAAATTATTAAACAAAATCATTCTAACATAATATTTTATTTACTCATAATTCTAGGAAGAAGTGTCATTATAATATAATGTCCTATTGGGAAAAATTGTTAGTTTTTTTTTTACCACAAACTTTTGAAATAAGAAAGAACTAATATATTTCAACACATTGCAAGAGAAAAGTTTAAAAAAACTAAAACTTAGTTATATTTTATCAATATATAATATCAATGTAAATTATATTTTATCAATAGATAATTTTACATATTTATGATTTAATATATGAAATCAACATTGTAGCTACTCATTTACATCAATTAAATAAACGTCCAAGGGGGCTGGGGATTTAGCTCAGTGATTAGAGTGCTTGCCTTGTAAGCACAAGGGCCTGAGTTCGATCCCCGGCACCACAAAAAATAAATAAATAAATAAATAAATAAAATAAAATAAATGTCCAAGGATTTTGTCAGACATTGGCCCGGGACCCATCCAACCTGTTTACATATTCACTTGGACCAATTTTTTACGTGAAGGTATGGATATTTTGTAAGACAAATATACGTAACAGTTTAAAACTGCTTTTTAATTCCCTCTTGCTTTATTTTACTAAAACAGAGAAGTCTACACATTTTATGTGGGGCTTGACCTTTTTAAAATTGATATGAAAATCCGTAACCTGAAAGATGATGGTTCTTCTCCTACCCCTAAAGGCTTAAAAGCTAACTTCAAGAGAACTGTTCTGAGTCACTTCTAAAAAATCTAAGTCCCAGGAACACTTCCAAGCAAAACTTCACTTGCTTCAGACTTTTTGTACACCAAACATTATCAGTTAAAATTATAAAATATGATGGATCAGTATGCTCTTTTCAGAACAAGAAGGAATTTAGCAATAATTATTTTAACCCCACACTCTGTACACAAGGAAACCAAGACTCAGAAGTGTGAGGTACTCTGCTCAGGTCTTAGCCATGATGTGTATCTCCAGAGTGTGAGGAACTATTCAGACCAGTAATTCTTAAGACATATACCCCTGCTCCACGAACAGTTGGAGAAAAAAAATACAATTACTTTCTCTGGATCTACCCATATTCAGCTAACCCAATGTTACTATTATCTGAAGAGATCTGAAACTCATTTAGGTTTTTTAAATTTTTTTCCTGATTAGTGCAAAGATACATTTTTCAAGGCAACATAAAAGACTAAAATAGGTCATGTTTTGAGACAACCAAACTAGAGCTAATTGAAGACTTTTCTCAGGCAGTCAGTGTCTCCCTGTCAGTAGTGATGGCAGCCAGAAGCAAGCTTGTCCTGATCCTCTATCAAGACTGCAGCAGTCTGTGAGGGACAAGGGGACGTCTCACTGGGGTACTAGGCAGCCACAAGGATCAGCCAAACAGTGTTTCCTTCAAGGAAACCACAGGGTTTTTCAGGACGTTCTTATGCTTTTTCTTATTTGGAATTCTATTTATGTTGCTCAGTTTAACACAGATTTTCATTAATGAATGCTTTCCAGCTGAAAGATGGTAAGAGATATACCATGTGAATCTTTTTAATATTAGTTCATTAAATTAAAGCAGTTCTGACTTGTAATGAGGCCTTTGTCTTTTGATGTTATGCTGAGGTTTTCAGATTATGTCCATGACAATGTATATGTGCACTGCAAAGATGAACTTTTAAATCAGTTATTTAGTGTTAGCAATCTACAGCAATCTAATAAATTGAATGTTCTCTCTTGGCATAAAAGTTAATGTAAAAACTTGGCTATCCCATAATTTGGATCTGAGCATTTAATTGAAATCATTCTTCCCTATAATCTTGGTAACTTGATTATCAATTACATATATAAAACATATAAAATAAATAGTAATATTGCATATAAGACGTGTAATAGAATCAATATTATATTCATATCTTAAACATATATACTATTATTAATTTTATATTAATATGTTAAATATGTTAATGTTATATAATAAATATATTATCATTTTAACACATTCTAAATATATATAAGTACTGTACACATACTGGCTTTTTATCTTATTTTTCAAAACAAAAGTGTTAAGTTACATGGTTTTTATTTGTTTGTTTGTTTTTTCTTTAATGACTGGAAAAAGGAGAACTCTCTTTTAAAATTCCCTCGTGCAAAACCAAGGGAGAAGATTCCCGCATTCATGGCAATTTTATTTACTAAATCACTCCCAAATTAGAGGCTTCAGAAACAACATGCTACCCAAGTAACAAATATTCAATTTGTACATTGCCTGAAGGCTTTGGACTGCATTATCCTACACATCCATGACAGGAAAAATAGAATAAAATAATTCTGCAAGGTTAGAGAAATCAAACCCACTCATCCACTTTTCATAAGGAATATTTTGGATAACCAAGGCTTGATGCAACTATTTGCTAGTAGCCATTATGACAAATTGGGGACATTCCATGATCTTATTAGTACCCAGTCATTCACAGTTTGCTTTTTCTGTAGCAAAACATGCACACACATAATAGGAATAAATTGTTTATTTCCCATGTTACCAGGCAATTATAAATATTTCAGCAAAAGGGTTATACTCTGCCAAGGTTAGAATCTAATAGAATAATTCAAGATGCAAATGCCATTGTCTAGTAAGCTAATGTTGATGTTCCCAAATAGTCTTCATTTGGTAGAATTCTAGAGAAAAGACTTAAAAGAGAATAAAGTATGTAATAGCTTTTGAAAAGCTGCCGGCCTATCACTTATTACTTCTGTGAGATCTAATTTATTTTTTCTTCCCTAGATAGTACTCCTACAATACACTGCACATACTTGTAGGCATTAACAACTGAGAACTATTTGTTTCAATTTTAGAATATTTTAAACAAAAAATTTTAAGAAATGCAAAGCTACTTGCTTTCTTACTCCACTTATTAGAGAACTTTGTCTAATTTGGTACTGTAGGCAACTTTTCACTATGGGTCTTCATGACCTATTTAATGAAATATGATGTATTTGTAACAATTAATAAATAAAGCAGAGATTTATTAACAGGTTACAATCCTCTAAAATGTAAAAATACTTGCAGAATCATGAAAGTGCAGTAGGTTACACAAAATTTTGAATCCAACCATTAACTCTATATTTCAAAGATCTGCAAGTGAAATAAAATAATATAGCCTGAATTGAAACATATCTCTGGCGATAGCGCCAAGACCAGCACTCAGGCCACATGATACACTGGCTGGTATAGTGTTGTTTATACTATATTACATTTCCTTCTCTTCTTTCCAGAATTTGTTTTACCAACAAGGGAAAGGGACAAGGATAAATCTGCCTACCTCTTCCGTACTGTTTGGTGTCTCTCCTACTCCTCCATTTCCTGGGAAATGCTTAACCATCCATTATGGTTTGGATCTAAAATGTTCCCTAAAGTCTCTTGTGATCAGAGGTGTGACCTTTGGAAGGTGATTGGAACTTTAGAGATATAATTTTATTAATGGATTCATCTACTGTTGGTTTCATCATCTGATGGCATCGCTGGAAGACAATGGAAACTTAGGAGGTGCCACCTAGTTGAGATGAATGGGTCATGGGTAACTATATATAATGGGGACTCTATTGTCTCCAGCCCCTTCCTCTCTGGTTCTCTCTCTTTTTCTCTTCTACCTCCTCACTTTCCTGGACACCATGAGGTGAGCAGAATACTGTGTCCTGCCAAGGAGTTTCACCTTGCTACAGGTGAGCCGAGAAGCAGGAGAGCCAGATAATCATGATCCGAAAACTCTAAACCCAAGAGCCAATGTGTCTCTTCCTTTGCTGTGCATCTCAGGTGTTTTGTGACAGTGAATAAAACTGAATAGCACAGTCTCCTATTTTTCACAGTCATTGCTTTCATCCTCTATTTCTGTTTGTAGTATTTCCCCGATCACGTCTTTGTTTTATAGAAAACAGAAAAGAATGTTAAAATATGCTCATTCTTTTAAGGTGTTTTGGGATCATATCAGATAAATCAAATTACTTTAAAACAAGAACATTTCTTCAGCTTCTAAGATATGTACAAAAGAGGACATCTTTCTCAGCAGCCACTGGACAAACCTATGGGTAGAAAATCAAAAGCAGAGTTTTTGCAGAAGTCCTGGGATGCTTTCCATTGCTCTTCAACTCACCAGCTCTAGTGTTAACAAGAGATCCCTAGGGCTGGGGTCTAGCTCTGTGGTAGAACGCTTACCCAGCAGGTGCCAGGCCCTTACTTTGCTTCCCAGCATCACAGGACAGACAGACAGACAGACAGACACACACACACACACACGCACACATTCACACACATGCACAAGCATAGTCCCATGTTCATTTTAGTAGAAAGTAGTCTTAGGAAATACAGCTTAAAATAAATCCTGGTAAATAATAAAAGTAAGAAGGATGGACTGAAACGAAGAATGCATTTGTATCAGCGTTCAATGTGGCACTGATTAATAACTGAGGTCCACACCTCTTGGTTAGTTGATTTTTGCTTTTTGTGTCGTGGTGATGATGGTGGTAGTGTACTTGTGTGCATCATAGAATTTACAAAAGTTCAGAGTTCTTCCAAAAGAGCCAGGACACCATTCAACTCTTTGCAAAATATTCTGAAACACGAAGGATGCAAATATTTCACTCATGATGCAAGCATCAAATAGAAGAAAACTCCAGGGGCTGGGGATTTAGCTTAGTGATTAGAGTGCTTGCCTTGCAAGCACAAGGCCCTGAGTTCGATCCCCAGCACCACCAAAAAAAAAAAAAAAAAAAAAAAAAAAAAAAAACCAAATAGAAGAAAACTCCAGATGGAGGTCATTTGGGGTCATTGCTGTTAGACCCCAGGTGAGATTACAATCTGCTGGAACACATTCTTTAAGGTGATGGTTCCTCAGCAGCTCAGCCTTTGGAATTTACATTCTGTACACTTGTTATGGTATTCTTGTTGATGATCACAACACTACATTTTCTGGGTATATCAGAATAGATATATTCATATCATGTACTTTATATATAAAAATTATTAATTGACATAGATGTAATAGATGAAACTTTACTAAACTCTTATTTACACAAAAACTCTGAGATAAAAGCACAAACAGTAAAATACAGGCTACTAAGGAGCACTCATAAACTGAGCATGGGGCCCATTGTATTTAACATTTCCCTTTGGGGTGGCAGAAATATTTTAGTAGGATTATTTCTTCATTTCCAAAGGCATACAAGGGTTGGGACACCCAATTCTTAATGTGCAATAAAATGAAATGGCAATTTTCCAAGAGCTGTGAGACTGCAGCTAATTAGCACATTAATTTATATAAATAAAATTCTCTTTGCTGTTCCCCAGTGTTCTGCCTGAGAAATGCAACAAGATGAATGAACATGACAAATCACAGTGAAATTTACAGGCTTTAAAAAAAGACACAGAAGTAATCCCTTGACCTCATTCCAACTTTTCTGCCCCTCCTTCGTTGGTGCCATGGTTCCACTGAGCCCCTAAATATGTGCTTCTCATTCTGCCAAGCTTAAATTAGAATGACAAGTTTACAAGAAAGTGTGCACACTTTTTTTTCCAGGAATCCTGGCTAAAAGAGCCAGGATCATAACTCAAGGAAAAGACCCTTGCTAGCTTAGGAGTTTTGTCGTGTTTATTTTGGTAATAAGTTTTTTTCATTTTAAAAATACTTTTTCTTACCTGTAAAATTTTTTTTAAAAAAATTAAAAGTTATTTTGTTTTAACTAATTTTAACAATTAATTGATTTCAAAAAATATTTTCAAAATCAGCATTTCAGATGAAATTGTTAGTTGAATAGAAAAACAAGTTCTTAATTTCCAGAAAATATTTTATTCTATATATGTTTTATTATAACTTTGATATTATGAAAGGAAATTTAATGTTAACAAGTACTTTTGAATACATGTGTGTATATGGGTTCATTTTTACATAGATAGGCACATGTATGGATATAGCTGACCATAACTCCCTTGGCAGAACACATCCTATGCAACCATAAGTTGCAACCCTGGTTATAACCCATCACTAAATGGCAAAATCAATTTTATTAGAAACATACTAGAACAGAAAATAAGAGAATGCACTTCATGTAGTACTGCTGTGCATTATTTTGTGAGACACATCAGTTGTATATATGTGAGTGTATGCACTGTGATGCGACATGTACTTCTTACTATAAATTGTGTTCATAAACCTTTATGACTCTTTATAAAGCAGAATATAAAGAATACAGAAAAACAACGTCTAGATTAGTAAATGTGTCTTCTTAATTCATATGTTTAATTTACCATTAGAATACAGTAGTGAGCAAGACAAAGATGACGATCTCATAGAACATACGCCATAGTGGAAAATCATAAAATAAGTGAGTGAAAAATGTTAATGAGTGTGACATGAAGAGTATAAAGGAAAATGAGATGACTAGAACATGAAACTAAGGGGATGATGAGAGCTTTCAGAATAAAACTGTAACAGAAGGCTCACTGAAGACTTGGTATTTGATCAGGAACCTAAATCAGGTAAAGAAGAGCATTTCAGCCAACAGCCAAACAGATACAAAGTCCCTGATTTGGGAACAACATTGTCCTATGATGCTGAGAAAATTCAAGAAAATCAGTACAAGTGGGCTAGAAAGACCAAGGGAGAAAACCATGAAATGTCACTAAGAAAGGCAATTACATTGTTCTGTAGCCAAATGAAGTATAAGAAAAACAAGATATCAACATTTTGGTGTGGGATGCCAATGTTAGCAGGATGACAAGTGGTTAGAGTTACGGTACATTTTGATGCACATGACTTGCTGATGGAATGTGATGAGTGAAGAGTATGAAGGAAAGAGACAAACTGAGGGTGACATTTTTTACTTTTATGTTAACAACTTTGTGAATGGTGGTGAAGCCTCTAACTGATTTATTGAAAATTTAGAGAAGAGAGGGGAGGAGGTGGGTCACTGGGTAATTAAGTACTTTCAATTTTTTGCCCTTTAACATTTACCGTTATTATAACATTCTAATAAGTATTGATTAAGGAACTGTTAAGAGCTAGATTCTTTGATATAAAGTCAAAATAAAAGTCTTTTTATGCAGATTAAACAAAACTATAAATTGTGCTATGATGTAATTTATGCTACGATAACTATAGGAAGAGGATATTTGGACTGTAGAGAGTAACATATCTAAATTAAATTGAGATGTGGTCAGATACTTTCAATAAAGATAAAATTAAAGCTTTATTTCAAAAGATAGCTGGTAACATGAATAATGATTGGTGGGGGAGTTGGAGGAGCAGTCTAGATTTAGAGAATAACATGGGCAAAAGTATACAGCAATAAAACCCAGGTTTATTTGGGAAACTACAAGTTTACTGCAACTGGATGAGAGGTCTGAGTTGGATATTGGCAAACAAGGTGACCAAAATGTTAGGCAGAGACAATACTATGAAGAACTTGTCTATAGACGTAAAATATTTTATTTCTCACTGAAATCTATAAAGTTGTCGTAGGATTTAAATAAGGTTAAATGATATGATTATATATATATATATATATATATATATATATATATATGGTGTAGATGATTTTGCAGTAATCAAAGATAGAAATGGTAAGGTTTGAAAATAAAGCAGAAATGTAAAATAGCAATTAAATTCTCACTCTGTTAAAAATGTTGGCCACATAAGGTGAGCACTGTTGAGCAAGGGACATGATGACAGATTACACTTCAGATTCCTTTTGTGCATGGTCAGGCAGTATGTAAAGGGATATAAGGATAAAACTCAAGTAGCTATCTTGTCAAATTCTTATATTTGCTAACTTCAACTTTTCCTGAATGCCCGACTCTTTCCACCCTGACCTCTTATACTAGATTCTGACTTCTACCCTAATTTAATAAGCTCTCTGATCTTCCTTTTCTGCTTGATCTGTAAACTTCCTGTCTTCACATCATACATAGTGTGTGGTAGAGTATGGAGCAGTGGTGCAGATTTTATACTTGGTCACAAGATTAGCACTAACCAGATGTTTGAACTTCAGCCAATGTCAAACTTTAAGGAGTATAAAGGTATCAATAGTGGATTATTGGTCATTGTGATAAATTAGAAACATTAAAAATGCTCAATAATATATGATCAATTAAATAAAAATACTTGGAGATCATAAAATATAATATATAACATTTAAAGGATTGTTTTTGGAGTATTTAGCAACTGAAAATGTATATCGCTTATATAAACAGGAGAAAGTTTGTAAAACTGCATTTGTTTTAAACTACTAATAGACTTACATTATAAAAACAAAGTTGAAAGTATGCATAACAGAGTGATATTACTGCATATCTCTACAAAAAGTGATTATGACTATTTTTATTTTCCTCTGTGACTATTTTGATACAAAATGGGTTAATATTATATTCAGCAAAAATTTAAATAAAATAATCTATGGTTTGCAAATCCCTAAGAACAATTTCAAATTCAGTATAGATCAAATTAAGACATATTCAGCTACAAATAACAAACAACTCAATTAAAAGTATATTAAAGAGACTTCCTCTTCCACTTAGGATACAGGCACTCTCAGGACAGTGTAACTTCTACCCCAACAATGATAACAAGCCATATAACATCTGTAATTATAGCTATGCTGCTTTAGTTTATTAAAGCTACTTACATGACATATGATGCAAAAAAAAATCAGAAGTAACTAAATTCCAGAAAGCGACAAGTTCTTTCAGGGAAAAAAGGGACCTACTCTCACTTTCATTCTTAAGAAACAATGAGGAGATAAGGACAAGAACATGGAAAGATTACTGAAGTTTACAAAATTGTAAGACCACTATGAACATACAGGACAGTTCAGAATCCAACAGGCAGTAGCCACAGACAGAACTCTGCCCCATAGCTCTTCAGTAAACACTAACACAGAGGACTGACTAGAATTGAGGGCCTGATAAAGGCTGAGGGCAGGGACACAGTTACATCTGCCACGGACCGGGAGGCAAAGCCTGTCTAAGGCCAAGCAGTCTCAGTAGAGCTGAGAGAGACATTTCTTAAGGACCAGATATAAGAGGGGCAGCCAAACCTGGGGGTGAGATCAGAGAAATGGGAGAAGCCCCTCATGGATGTAGCCAGTCTTCACTAGGTCTGCCACTTCAGGCCTGCCAAACAGGGCTCAAGGCAGCAAAGTGAAAAGAAGTCTCCGAAGGGATAGAAAGCTGGGGTGAGACTGACCTGCAGAGAATACCACAGCAGCTCAGCCAGCTTCACGCTTGTGTTAAACGTGAACGGACCTCCCATGATTTGAAAGCTGGTTGTGGGCTGTAAAGCACAAGGGAAGACTCTGATTTTGACCTCAGATTATTTAAAGTCATTGGTGAAATGAATCAAAGTAAAGCAACAGCAGCCTCAGTTCATCTGTAGATTAGATTAGATCAGCCCCAACCCGTGTAACCTGAGAGAAAAATGAGCCCACTCTCTGGAGTTTTCTTCTTATTTACTTCAATTTCTACTGTTCTTTTGAACACAATGTTTTGCATATAGTAAAAATATTATTCATATTAAAAAGCAAAGAACTGTGATTATCAATAGAAACAGATCAAGAAATGGAATAGACATTGAAATGATCAGACAAAGACTTTAAAACATTTATGGAAAATGTGTAAAAGGAAAGTCGAAACAGTGCAAATGCAAGTACACAGAGAAGTAATTTCATCAGAGTCATGAAAATTATTTTAAAAAAGAGGCAAATGGAGAACTGAAAGTAATATCAGAATGAAAGATTCATTAGATGGGTTATGATTATAATTGAAGCAGAAAGAATCAATGAACTTGCAAGCAAGTTAGCAGAAATTAAACAAACACAAATGAAAAAATAAAATAGGGCATTTTAAAGAGTGGAACAATAATAAAAACAATGTAACACATGAATAATTGCAGTCACAGAAGGAGAGAAGAGAGAAATTGGGCTAGAAAGAATATTTAAAAACATATTAGCCAAGACTTTGGTGAAGTTAGCAAAATACACCTACCACATGCCACAACAAATATATCTACCTGCAAACCCCAGCTAGGATAAATAGCAAGAAAACTGGATGTAGGCACTTCAAAGCAATGTGCTGATCAATGCAATGATCAAAATTATTTAAATAACTTTATAGAAAAGAAAATGTATTATCTCCTAAGTGGTCTCTGGAGTTGTAGTTCATCATTCACCATGATCAGGATATCAAATTTTTTATTTTTTCTTTGCTGTATTAGCAAGCAGACTGCCCTCTTTGAGGTCAAGCTGTTTAAAGGACCACCAGGAACTGGATTATTGCACAAATCCAAAGGCCAGAAGAGAGAGCGTATATATTTTTCTTATACAACTTCCTAAGAATAATACATCTTTCCCAGAATTTGGAAGATCCGCTCTTCCTGCTAGAATCTTAACTTTGCCTATCCAAACACAACTAACAGAAAAGAAGAAATCACCATGATTAATTTAGTCCTCACCTTTGAAGCTCCTCCTGAAATTGTTTTTCATACAGAGGACATTTATTTCCTTGCCGAAATAACAATAACCTTTTTCAAAAAGAAAATGTAGTGTATGGCTGTTGGAGAGAAAACAAGGAGTGTTAAGACATTTCATATTTTGACAATGAAGAAATGAACATAATCTTAAATTTTAAAATCTGTAATGATTTCACTATATCACTGAGTAGCCCATATTATTTGATTATTTGATCTGACTTTGACTCTTTTCCTTACTAGCTGAATTACTGTACATAGTCGAATCTCTCTAAAGCTCACAGGATCTGCAATGATGAATAGAGATGTGTATCATTCTCATATAATGATGATGAGTGCTGAGCAGATAATCTGTAAAGTTCTCAATAACTGTTAGTTATCATTATTACTTATGAATATGTTTACAAAGTTTAGTATGAGTACATAAGAAGTAACAGCTGAGAAGTCAACATATAAATGATAAAGTTTGAATAGTTGTTCATACATTGTAGAAAGGCTTGGATAGCAGGAAAGGCATTCCTGAAACAGTGACCTGATACAACTTGGAACTGGGGATTGAAACCAAGGCCTTGTGTATGCTAAACATGCACTCTACCACAAGCAGTATCCCCAGTCCCTAAAATATACTAATAAATTGCAGTCTGTTTACACACCAAGATAGATTGCAGATCTCTACGTGGGAATTCAAAGTAATGTGGGCGCTTCAGGCCAAATTTAATTTAACACATCATGCATGATCTTTCATTCTTCACTCTCTTGTTCTTGCACATATTTACCTCCCCGCCTGTCTTAGTGACTTTCTCATCACTGAGACACAATGCCCAACACCCAAAACTTAAAGGAGGAGGAGTTTATTCTGGCTCTCAGTTAAAGTCCATGGTCAGCTGGCTCCAAAGCAGAAATAGGAGGGCAGAGGGGATGGCTGAGGAAATGGTGTTCAACCCATGGCAGCTGGGAAGCAGAGAGCGAGGGGCGGAGCTGGGGAGGGAAATGTACCCTTCCAGGGCATGCCCACAGGTGTTCACATCTTCTGCTTTTTCTGAACAGGCCCACCTTTTAGGCCAACCTCCTAACAGCACAATCAGCTGTAGATTCATCACTGGATTAATCCAGACATTCTCCATCTAAACCATAATACAGCCATAGAATACACTCATAAAGCCTGCACCCCAGTTGTGCTTTTCTAGCATTCCTTCCCACCCAATTCCACACACACACAAGATGTAGAGGCATGAAATGAGAAGGGGAAGGAGGCTAGAAAAGTAAATAAACTCAAAGGCTTTATGACTGCAGTGTAAGGTCAGAAGGTGAGGCACAGAATCATGTATGATGTACTAAATTTGGCCACCCCTAGCACGTGTGCATACACACATACACAAGCACACACACACACACACACCCTGAGTAGATTTTTGTAATAAATACCTAGAGTCTCAAACCAGGAGTAGTGACACACGCCTTTAATCCCAATACTCTGGGAGATAAGAGGATATAAATTCATGCCCAGGCTAGGCAATTTAGAGATGTAAAAAGACCCTATTTCAAAATTAAAGATCAGGAGGTGGTATAGCTCAGTGTGAAGACCGTGGGTTCAATTCTCAGTCCTAAAAGAAAAAAAAAGCGCATCTCAGCCAAGCTGCCAACCAATCAACCTGTGTCCATTTAAAACAAATACCTAACCACACCTTATCCAAATAAGAGACATGCCCAGCAACAACTAATCAAACTTTCTGCAGGCATTTCCTTTCCCTGTTTATAAATACTGCCTGCCTACCTTGCTGGGTAGAGCTCTCTGAATCTCCCATTCTCAGAGCTGCCCAATTCTTGAGTCATTCTTTCTTCAAATAAATCTTGTTAAATTTAATGTGTCCAAAGTTTTTGTTTTTAACAGATGTGATTGAGGTATCTGACCCTATTCTACAGGTAACAGAAAATCATTAAAGGGTTTTAAACTAAAGTTAGTAATATCAGATACCATTTCCAAAGATCATAATGGCAGCCACAGGTACAGAGAAACCCTGGAGAAGAGAGACACCATGAAATATAATGTCTGTTCCACACAGATGGTGACAAAGAGAGAAACACTGACATAGAATACTTGGCAACAATTTGTTGATAAATTCTGAATACCTAGACTAAAGCCATTAGGAAAGGCTGGGAAAGAGAAGCAACTATATAACTATATTATGGAAAAGCTTAGTGCCTGATCCACTTGAACACCACACAATTTAAAATTTATCACTATAATTTTTAAAAACTATTAAATGACTTTCAAAAACAGACAGCAACATAAAAAATAGTAATAGGTATAATGTAGTAAAGAAAGTGTTCTGCAGAATGTGCTGGGATTATTAGAACAATGTTTTGAAAGATTAGTGTTTGTAGCCAGTGGGTTCTATTAAGTTACTTAAAACTAGTCTGAATGTTTAAGCAAGATAAATATTTCTATCAAGAGTAACAGAACAATTTTGCATACTTTGTTAATTAAATTAAATCTTTTTATGAGACAAGTATATGTTAAAACTCAACTCAACCCTGGTTAAACTATTATAAATTATAAATTAGCAGATTGTGAAATAATGGAATTTTAAAATATCTAGTCTTAATTTCTATTACTGAAATTTAAATTTCTCTTATTTGTTTCTATGGAAATAAAATGACTTTAACCTTATATTTAGCGTGTAACTTTAGTGGAGAAATACATATAAGTATTTTATGGATTTACCACTTAATTATAAGTGAATTAACATTTCCTCCTAGAAAAAAAAGAACTCTCCGTATTAATCTTGGTGTACTGATGATGGTGTGTATCCCTCTTTCACGTCTTTTTAAAGTCAGTTTAGAGGACTCTGTAGGGTTATTCATTAATCCTGTCAAAGATGCAAACCAAAAATAAGCTTTATCACCATTTCACAGATAATTTTTTTATTTAGACAAATTTCTCAAACACATAATGTCATTCAAAGGTAATTTTTATATAAACTTCACTGCATATGTTTTTGACTGACAGTTGTAAAAATGGCAAAATTTTCTGGTTTCTATGCTTTTCTATGGTTTGATTAAAAACACTCAAAGCTTGAAGTTCAATCCATGTTTGGTGATTCTGTTAGAAGATTCATCAAATATTGCATAATCTCATGTTGCAATTTTTGTAATATTGTCATACTGCAGTATACTTCATTGAGGGATTTTATTGCAGTGGCCATTTTGGGCCCAAGAATTTACAGAGTTTTAAGGAAATACAGACCAGTTAAGAAGAGGTTTAAACCAGTAGTAGAACTCTGGTCTCAGTTCAAGGACAAGCAGCATTTCTTTGGACAGTTTGCTTGGGAGCTTTCTGTACCAGCTGGCACATCCCTGTATTAGGGATCATGCGGCTGGTTCTATTTAATGTAAAGGTGATGTGTGAATGAATGCAAAATTTGAAGAAAATCAATAAAGGAAAACTATTTTCTATATTACATTATTAAGGTTGAGGACTTCCTTTACATCCTCTACAGTTTTACTATTAATGAACAGAATAATTTCTGAATCTCAATATTTAATCATATCTCATAACTATATTTCCTTGGATTAAATGTTTTCTAATTCTTATAAAATGTTCTAGGTAGCAACAGAATTTCTTTTAGCTACTACAATTTCCTTTTTGATTTTTTTTTTCATACACAGTGAAGCCAGTGCTATCATTAAAGGTGAAGTAATTATATATGCCTCTAGATACATACATCTAAGGAACAAACTTAAGTGACTTCTCTCTGCCAACGGCAATCCTTTGGAAAGCCTCCTCAATTCTGCACCAGAAAGGCAACTCTGTTATCCAAATCAACTACATAAAAATCAAAGAAAATTATTTGTTAATGAAATTATCTCTGTTAATTTAAACCCCATTAGAGCAACAATTAAAAATAAGAAAAACCTGTATGATGTCAATATATCTCTATAAATCAATAAATAGAGTTATAAGTATGTATCGATATAAATAGATAGTGTAAAGATGCTGAATTAATATTGGAATCTTGATAGAAGCTATCAGACCTTGAAATCAAGTTCCTTGTGTTTGTACCCTAATTTGAGATTTCAAATGACGCTAAGTCCTGGGTACATTAGTGCGACTGCCAAAGCTAAAACCTAAATCCAATGTCTGTATGTTGTATAAGAAGCTTGAAATTCTGTTTATTACTCAGCCAAGTCCATGCATATCCTTATCTGAAGGGCCCTCACAGCATGCTAACTTACAGCCTGCATTTCTTTCTAAGTTAGCATTTCATGCTAACTTACAGTGCTGCATCTTCTTTCATTCAGACCAGAGCCCACGATCCTGGCACATTATTTATCCAAGACTATAAATTCCCATTTGACCAATGTAGAGCTATCCTTGGAATCCACAACCCTGGCCATAGTTGTGTTTATGCCTAGCACCTGGTTTCAGATATCTTTTTCATGCCATTTTGGACTGTGATCTATTTGTTTCATTTATTAAGTTTCCCGTTATAAAGTGGTGAACAGGACCACGAAGAGGTGGAATAATGTGCCGAGGCGAGACCTCACTCCTAAGCCCTGTGGCACTTAATTGCTACACTTTGTTTGCCAACTATTTCTTGGCATCTAATTTAATTTGGGGACATGCCTAAGCATTTAATTGAACTTGGAGAACTCCTTTCAAATATTTATACCCACTTTCTCTTTCTCCTCCTGCCACATCATAATGACTCTGCATCACATTTGAGGTCAGATCCATTTTCTTTTTATTCTGAAATGCTTGCCATTGCTCTTTTACTGTTAAGTATATTACCTCACACCCCTAATCCTAATAAGATTTTATTTTAAAATATACAGTTTGCTCTCTTGTTCTCCTAAACCTTTTCCTGCCTCATTACAGCAGAAGAATTTTATACTTTCTGTGTCCATAAAGTTTTTATTCCTTCACTTTATTCGACTGTACCTCACCCCTCTGATAATCTTCTTGTACAAAAAATAGGCAGCACAAAGAAAAGAACCATGGATTTATTATACTCATCACATCCACACAAACTTCAATACCCTCATCTCTGAACACCATTCTGCTTGCTCAGTTATTTTACCATTACATTTAATAAGCTCTTGAATATCATCAGCATCTAATTTTTTTGACTACAAATATAGCTAGCACTACATGAAAAAGTAGAAATCAGTATGCTGATATATACATACATCCTATACAACCTCTTTGGGAACTGCAATGCCATTCATCTATTTTATTCTTCATCTTCCATCTTTTTTTCTTTTTTATTGTTTCCACTTTCCTTTTCAGGGCATTGCTCAAGCTTTCTAAAGCACGGAACTAATGATACATCCCATCATACTTTCAGCTAGGAATTTTCCCTATAAACCCCAAATCCCTGTGTTAGTAACTGACAATTAATGGTTTTACTCAAAACCCCTACTGTCATTCACAAAATGTGCTACCAGTACAAACATTGTACACCAAGTGGATACAATAGATAATTCAGAAATAAATTAAATAAAAATAATGAAAAAAAATCAACTAGTAGAAAAATTGGATTAGTCAGTCACTGTACTGGAACAAATGATCAGTCATTCGGAAAAAAACTAAAACTTGATCTATACTTCACCACTTTTACTTGCAGGGTTGGGGATTGAACCAAGGGCTTCATGTGTGTTAGGCAAGCACTTTACCTCTGAGCCACAGCCCCTATACTTCATTACTTACATTTAACAACAACACAAGTCTCTTTGCATAGATAAAATCATGAACTTACTCATCAAAAACAATGACTAAAATATTTGGAAACTGAGTCTAGGGACAGCCTTTCTAACTATGTTATAAAAACTAGAAATAATGAAAGAAAATGTAAATAAATTTACCTCAAAACTGTGCTGGCAAAATAAGAAAAACAATAAATAATACAAAATGATGATCCAATGACACATCACAGCATTATTCATAAAAGTGAAAACCTAAAAATAACTTATACATTCATGAATGCTGGACTAAAGAATTATAGTACTTATTTTAAAAAACCATATGACAATTAAAGCTAAACTTGTAATATATGATGAAATGGAAAGATGATCATCAATATTATTGCAAGTGAAACAAAAGGAAGGTAGAATACAGCACTGTTTTGGAGTTGGGTATGTGTGAATGTGGGTTTGAGTGCATATGCAGACGGTATTTACAGTATGTGTGAATTTCTATTATAGGAAGGTTTAAAGGCTTGGATTTTTTGCTTTAATGTTTCATTCTTCACCTTACCATATTTTATGTGGCAGGTATGATTCTGGGCTGAGATGGGCAATTTAAAATATGTAACCCACTTTATCATCTAGGAAGAGTTTTAGAGTGCAAGCAGTTTACGTTCAATGAGGTATACATTAGGCAGTGAAGAAGGCAGACTCTTAGAGACCTTGATCTTAATCCAGTTTGGGGTAGCTGATCCTAAAGAGAAAGTCATCATTTCAATCCAACCCATTATTTTCTATTTATACTAAGAACAAAGAAAGAAAACAATTGAGATTAATTTATTAAAGAGATTCTATACTGAATCTTTCTATTTTCTTTTTCTTTCTTGTTATAAAGAAAAATGGATGGTGAGGAAATATGACAGGTACCAAAGAAAGTACTTTCCATTGATTTATCTGCAGTCTTGTCAGGGAGATGCCTCCCTAGTGTGCCACCAAAGATGACATCTGTTGTTTTAATCTGGGTGCCTAAGATAGACTGAAAATAGCCTAAGTCATTTAAACCAGGTAATGCCACCTCAACTGCTGAGAACTATTGAAAATGATATTTTCTTCCACAGCCTGTGATTTATTTATACAAATCTCTTTTTAGCATCCTGCCTCTCAGAGATATGTTTGCTTCGTACAAGGGTCAGGATAGAGTGAAGAGAGACTTGGGCATTGTGTGGCAGCTGGTCACATCCAAAGTGACAACAAAAGCAAGATCTCCTATTGTCTTTATTCAGATAACTTGTCCCATTCAAAAGAAAACAGAAAATAGAGAGAGGTACAACTTAATGAAGAGTTTCACAGTTAGAGGCATCAGTAAAATAAATAGGTAATTCATATCAAATCTAGAACAATTGAGACCAACCCACATAATATAGGTACTGTAATTACGAGCATAAAATTTAAAATGGTGAAGGGGGAAAAGAATATTTATTTATCAAGTGCTCAATGTGTTTTAAGGAACTGGGAGCTTTATATCATTTTCCAGTATTTTCACGCTCATAATAAAATCTACTTAATTGAAAACATGTCAGTAAGAATTCAGTTTGAAATAAGAGAACAAAATTGTAAAACACAAAATCTGCTCACTCGGCTTCATGACTGACAATTAGATAAACATTTTATGGAAAACAAGGAATCTTGCTCAACTTTCCCATCCCCATGGTATTTCATTCTGTGAAAGAATGACTCTGAGTCTTCTATTTCTGATCAAAGTCTTTATTTGTGTTTGTTGACTTTCTTCAAATAAAATGGTGCCTAATTTCAAACTCATGTTAATAAGTGGCATTTATTTTACTGTGATTTCGGTAAACCATGAATATAAAGGAAAGGTAAATGGAACAGTACTATTGGATGTTGATTCTTGCCTGTACAGAGGATGTGCAGTGTAGTTTAGAGACCAGGTTATGCTGCATGCTGCATAGCTAGTGCTGCTGTGCACAAATTCTTTGCACATCACATTTTATATGATTGAAATAGTCTATTGAAATTGAAGGCTTATGTATTAGAAGATAACATTTATAATAAAAGTCACCATTGAATCTACTATAAATTAATTATTGATTATTTGAAAATATGTCAGGATTCCTAAAGTCTAAGTTTTCTTCAGAATTGACAATTAGTTTTAATGTGCATGTTAGAAAACAATTATACTGGATAGGTAGCAGATACTTGGATTAATAGATTTTAATGTCTCAGATATAAACATCATGTGAGCACTGTCACGATAAATATTCCAAAAATTTTTGAACATCTAGAATGGAATTTTTTAAAGAAGAAGCAGAGTATGAAAACCATCCATAATGAGAATAAATTCTACATATATATGTATGTAACCTCTATATTATACATGCACATATATGCCATTATTCTTACACTATCAGATTAAAAGTGGTTTTATTTTCTTTTCTTTCATTTGGTATGAGATCATCTATAGCCCACATTGACTGTATATAATGAAATAAGAATACATTTCTGTTTGCATTATTAACTTTGGTCATTTCTTTTAAGGAATTGAGGAACAACATATGCTTGTCTAAGCATGTTATGCAAATTATTTTGGCATTAAAGGATTTTTAACATGTTGGTAGTGTAAAACATGTCATAGTGACAGTTCTTACATCCAGTATTCATTTATCCTGACAACTACCATGGTTATACAGCCTTTCTACATGTAGCCATTTTATATGCATGTTGAAAAATGAGACACGCACGTTTGTGCAATTCCTGCAAGACACTGGAATTATACCCTGAACACTTCATCTTTGAATTGTGGCATGGACTCTGTAATTCCCCACTGTTTATAAAATTGCATACATGAGGTACCTTAGCAAGGTGAATTTGTCTATTCAGAATGTTTGAAGTGGAAATATGTTAACAGGAAAAAAAGTTTTCGCTGTTCGATTTTAGACTCAGTCACATGGTCAGAGACTAGAATTTACACCAGACATTTTCAGCAACCTTCTGGTAGCCATATTATGGCTTTCTTCAAAAGACAATCACACATCGCCTATGGTCTAGTTGTACTGAACATGACACACATCTCCATTTTAAAAAGGTACTATGCTAAACAAATTTTATGTTATAAAGGAGAAAAATATGACTATCATCTATGCAATCTGCTATTCTGCATTGTCAGATATGTCTTTTAAGAGAAAAACTCTATAGCAATCAATCATACAGCAGAGTGAGGTCTTTTTTTAAATAAAAGAATACCATATTTCATCTATGAGGGAGACAACATAAAAATGCTGTGAAAATACCAGCATGAGTTTTTAGTCATTTGCTATTGTACGGTATCCTGCATTTGCTGGAATAGACCCTCACAAAGTCTAGCTTGTCAAATAGAACAATTGTGCAGGGATGGGAGAGATGGACAGCTGGTTTTCTTTTTAAACGTAGATTTTATTTCTTCACTTTAAGTAATACTAAAAATGTTAATTTTTATTTGTAAAATATATAAGTTTGTTTTTAAAAAGAAAATGAATCTGCAGGCATTGAACTATTAATGAAAGAACGGCAGATTTTATTATTTGGATTAAAATTCTCTAGCTCATTTTAACTGAAAATAATAGATTTTAGTGGCTGTATTCTGCTGATATTGATGGTTATTTGTATCATAATTAATAGGTCAACTGTCTTTTCAGTTTTATAGAAATAGACAAAAATACTGATTAAGTCAACTTTAAAAAATCAACTAGACATCATTATTTCTCTGTTAGTGCCTATAGATTTTTCATGTTTGCTCCCAAACATAAAATATTCTCTTAACTGGGCTGAAATATGATTAATCAAAGCTAAAATTATTCTTATACCCACTCATTAATTTAAGAATGCCTCAATTTTAAAATCAGATTTCTTTCTTCTATCATAATTACTTTCTTATATTATAAAAGAATAAAGATTTAACTAATGCCCTAACCAAATTGACCAAAGATTATAAATAATGACTTTTCACTATGCACAAATCTTTTGTAATTAGAAAGGGAAGCAAATAGTCTGTAATGAACAAACTGAATTTAATATGTATAAGTACTGAATATTGAACACAGATGCCTTTATACATACTCAAGGAAAAACACTATATTTATATTCTTTCATGGGCAGAAACTCCATATGCCAGATATAGTTTAAGGAGATAAAACACTCGATTGAGAAGAAGTCTCTCTCTCTCTCTCTCTCTCTCTTTCTCTCTCTCTCTCTCCCACCCCCAGAGAGAGAGCTTTAGCTAGTTGAAATCGCAATATCATTAATAAAAAGATTTTAAACAGGCAAATGGTTATTATCACATAATATTACTTGAAGTTATTCACCTAATGTAGCTAAGAACTATTTCTGTATGCTACTCAAAAAAATCTGAATTTTGTGCTTTTTAATTAAGTACAAATCATTTTGTTGGTCAGTTCCATACTATACAACAATGTTGATGTGTGGTAATTTCCCAGAAGCTGTGCCATTCTTTCTAATGCTTTTAATGGGTTGACTGTTAGCACAACACTGGTGGATCAAGGAGTTTACTTTAATACCTCAACAACCAGAATGCTTTATAACTCTAAATTGTTAGAATTCATTTTTAATTTCTTTAAAACTGATAAGCTTTCTGGCCCTTCCCCAATTTCAAATTTAATTAAATCCAAAGCACAGCAACACTGAAGGGGAAAGAGGGGAAAGGCCAGTTTTATTTACACAACATAACAACAGCAATAACAATGAATGAACAGCACTAAACCAACATTAGTCTTAACCACAAAATATTACTCTTGACCTCTTCAATGAGGAACATTTTTTCAAGTCAGCCAGTATAACATTCAATTTGCTATGAAAACAGCTACAGAAATAGAGCTCCCAATTGAATAAATAGAGTTTTGGAAGTAAATCAGAATTTTCAACATCAATATCATCACTGTTAACTTTTACTTTCATAAACTGAGGTATTCTTCATATTAACATACAATATCAGTAGTGCCCAAAGTATATTTTTTTATATACGCATTAAGCTCTTAGAATAGACCATGAGGAAATTAAAGTACAATTACAGAAACCCGGGGCATCAAGAGGTGGCAGGAGCAAGATCAGATAAAAAGTGGTCGAACCATGGAGTTGTAAGCAGTCCCCCCCCCCGCCCACCAGGGTTATAGTCAAACTGGAGGTCCACCTCAGACACAGTCAAGGACGAGTTCGCCTGGAGCAGCTGGCTGGAGAGAGATTCCACACTCATTTATTAAGCAAGCCTTGGACTAACATCTACTCTGTCTAAGAAAGTTCTATGTTTGAGATCCACTAGGTCATTCTCCTTACTTGAAGAGTCAAACACATGTATTAGGTACATGAGTGCAGAGTTAAGAAATTTCTAAGAGGGGCCCCTACAATTGTTGAGAGGCAATCCACAATGCCAGTTTAATATTAATTACTTAAAACCAATCCATGTTCTTCCCATAGAGAATTTTGGAATAGTTTCCTAAAGGCACCTGTCACTAGTTCACAGTGTCCACTTTAACCCAGAAACTCTCTTTTCATGATTCACTTTAAGTCACATACACACAAGACATCTGTTCTGAGTAAGATTTGTCCTCCTTTTGGGGGGGCTGGGATCCTTTTTCCAAGGAGACCTTATTCTTATGCTAGTGTTCATCCTTTCTGCTTGACTTTGTCTTTAAATCTTATTTCTCCTTTAAATATGTTTAGAATTTCCAAATTAGAAAGTCTCTCTCTTAAAATTATTACTCCAATTCTAAAACTTCTCCTATCATTTGACATTATTTTACAGCCAGTTTCCTGCAGTAAGGAACCTACACCAGAACTCTACTCTTCTCACCACCCAACTCTCCCTTACTTCCTTAAGCCTATAAAATTTTATTCATGTACTAGTGATGCCCATGCACTGTGTAATTCAACCATTTTCCTAAGAGAATTGAGTTTCTTTATTCTGAACTATGTCAAGTTCCCCCACACACTTAACAGTTTATCTCCTCCTTATGATTAGTTTCTAGGATTCAGTCTGTCAATTTTTCACTGAATCTCTCACCAGTTGGGCTCTTTCTTCTCTGTACTCCCTACTTTAGTGCTTTAACATCTTGTGTGTGTGTGTGTGTGTGTGTGTGTGTGTGTGTGTGTGTGTATTTTAATTATCTCCTCTATAGAGACAGCTCAAAATTCATTATCTCCTGAAACCGTATCTCCTACTTAATCTCCTGACAGATTTCCTGAAGTTTATTGAAGTTCTACTGTGTCATTCATTCAAAAAAGAACTGGTCCTAGCTACATGCCAGAACTAAAGACAGAGTGGTGACAAAAAAGCCAGGTGTGGCAGTACATGCTGTTATTCCACCACTCTGGGAGGCTGAGGCAAAAGAATCACAAATTCAAGTTCAACCTGGGCAACTTAGTGACTTAGCAAGACCCTCTTTCAAAATAAAAATAATAAAAAGAGCTGGGGATGTACTTGGTATAAAGGTTCTTGGTTTAATTGATCCTCATTCCCATGAAAAGATGAAGAAGGAGGAGGAGGAGAATGGGAAGAAGGAGAAGGAGGAGAAGGAGAAGGAAGAGGAGGAGGAAGAGAGAGAAGAAAAGAAGAAGAAGAGGAGAAAGGGGAGGGGGAGGAAGAGAAAGAGAAGGAGAGAAAAGGGAAGAAGAGGAAGACCAGAAAGAAGGATGAGGAGAAGAATAAGAAGGAGAAGTGAAAGAAGAAGGAGGAGGAGGAGGAGGAGAAAAGAAGAAGGAGAAGAAGAAGGAGAAGGAGAAAGGGGGAGGGGAGGAAGGAGAAAAAGAAGAGGAAGAAGAAGACAAAAATAAATTCATGGAGTACACAATGCTGTTGAAGGAGATAGACAATAAACCTAATTTAAAAATAAAACATTTAATAGGATGAGAAATAAGTGCTAAAGAGAAAACATAAGATGAGGAGGACATACATGAAATATTGGGAGTGGAAATAAAATTTTAAATAGAATGTTTAGTATAGACTACAGGACCAAGAACTTCAGAAATTTAGAGATGCACTAACATTGTATTGCAATAATCCAGGAGAGAGATTAATATATACAGCACAACTGAGGGCTAAAGGACAACCCCCTCCACTCACCTGAGCCAGAATCTGCCCCGGGCCCAACCCTCGACCCCACCCCTGGGCTCACTGCACAGTGACTGAGGTAAGGGAAACAAAGACCGCAAGCCAGTCCTGGAAAATTCCAAAAATTCCAAGCCAAGATTCATGGGAGAGACCTCCCTGTGTGACCTATAGTAACACTTATTCCCCTGGAACTCAATGAAAACTCAGACACATGAAGTGCATCTTATACACACAATTATAACAGAACAACTTGTGGGAAAGGACATGCGAGACACTGTAGCTGAGTGGATGTGACTCAGCGCACCATCGGTCATCTGTCATTTATGCTCAGGAAGACCAGGTGGGATGCACTGCAAAGTGGATACATTTAAATTTCTGCACACTGTGCTCTTGAGACTCTATGGCTGCAAACCAGATTGACAATGGCCAGCATTACTCAAGCTACAACCTGAATGCTGTGTAGATAGTTCACTCACAAGATACTGTGGTTATCTCTTTCAAATTTATCCTTAAAGTTGCAGAGACCTAGAATGGTTCACCCAGTTTCTTCTCTACTTTACAAGAGGGTGTCTTTTCCAGTTTCTAATCTGGTCCTTTATTAGACTATCCTTCTCCTTTATTCTCTATTTATGACTTTTTAAGATCCATGATTGAGAAACTGATCTGTGAGTCAGTCTTCCTGTTTCTTCTGTTCTTTGGCAAAGAATAAACCTTTCTCCACTGCTCAATTGATGCTTGGCCTGGTTATAGGTCCCATCATCAAATAAGAAAAAATGGAGCCAGTTCAGTCAAAAAAAAAGTAACATTTGGACTTTGGCTTTTGAGTGATAGTAGAAAAACTTAAGACTTTGGGACTACTGGAGAAGAAATAATTACATTTTGCACTGTGAAAAGCCCATGAACCTCGGAGCCGGGGTTAAAATCATATGGTTTGGACATCAGCCGTCCCCCAAGGGTTTATGTGCCGAAAGCTTGGTCCTGTGTCCTGGTGTGGAAGAGTGGGTTGTTTTTTGATTGCAATACCTAAAATGTAGAAGCAGCTTTGGGACTTGGTAATGGGCAGCGGGTAGAAGAGTGTTGAGGACTAGGCTAGAAAAAACCCAGAGTGCTATCAACGCACCACAGCAATTCTGCTGAGGGCTCAGAAGGCAAGGAGACTAGAAAGGGGCTAACAAGTCTTAGAGAGCGGATAGTGGTGGTTCCCAGAATGCAGATGATGTCCTATATGAAAATAAGAAATATTTTATTGGTAATTGAGGTTAAGGCTATTCTTATTATGAAGTAGTAAAGAAGTTGGCTGAACTTTATGCATGCCCTAGAGCATTATGGAAGATCAAATTTTAAAATGATGACCAAGATTATTTGTCAGAAGAAATTTCTGGATATCAAAATAATACTTTTAACTGTATACAATAAGTTTTGGGAATGATTACATGACCTAAAGGCAAAATGTATAATTAAAAGGGAAGAAAAATGGATAGATTTGGAAAATTTACAACCTGATCACAAGAGGACTAGGACAAAGGTGTGTAAGTATGTGGTCTAGCAATTACTTACTGGAGACATTAGCAGAGATAAAAGAAAACCAAGACCTGTTGTCAAGGCAATAGGAAAAAGGGGTTTGAGGACATCATGAAAATCTTCCAGGCTACCCTTTCTGTCACAAGCCCAGAGGCCTAGAAGGCCAGACATGTTTCAGAGAACCCTGAGTTTCCAGCCTAGGTAGGGCTACCTCAGGATTTTCTCCATGATCTCCAGTGAAATGCTCAGTGGCTACTCCAGGAATAGTGAAAGTGGGTCAAGACACAGCTCAAGCTCCCATGCTATAGAAAGTGGCAGATGGTGGTGTCCACCTGGTGTTGATTCTACAGGCATGCAGAATGCAAAAGCTATGGGTCACTACAGCTCCCACCAAGATTTCACAAGATGTCCTGAGAGGACAGGCATAAATTTGCCAGGGAGGCAGAGCTGCTGAAGGGATTCTCCACTAGAATGCCCAGAGTAGCCAAGGGAATGGAGATACAGCCAAAATTCTAGAAAGGTAATCAGCAGTACCTGACACCATCCCAGGAAAGCTGAAGGTATCAGCTTGCAATCCAAGCGAGCAGCCATTTGGGCTGCCACCCACAAACCACGGGGGGCAGACTCTCTGAAGCCTTAGGTAGCTCAGTCCCTACACTGCAAAGAATACAGAATGCTAAACATGACACTTTAAAATTTAGCATCTCCCTTGCTGGCTTTTTGGTCTTGCTTCAGGCTGGCGACTTATTTCTTTATGCTTCCTTATTTCTTTATTTTGGAATAAAAATAATTATCCTATTCCAGTCCCAACATTTTATCTCAGAAGTACACAACTTCCTACAACAATTTTCACAATAATTACAGGAAAATATGTGCCCTGAGCTGCAGATGAGCCTTTGACTTTGGATTTGGAGAGATAAAATAGTTAAATTTTGACACTTTTGGAGATAGAGTGAATGCATTTTGCATTGTGAGAGGACATAAATCTTGGGGGCCAGGGACAGAATACTATGATTTGAATACAGTTTGAGGATATATAGTAAGAGTTTGTGTCCTGGAAGTTGGGGCCCAGAGAGGCAATATTGCAAGGTAGTGGCAACTTTAATAAATAGGATTTAGATAATTAGGTCATAAAAGCATCATCCTTAGAAGGAATTAATATTAGTCTTATGGAGTGAGTTAGCTCTTATGAGAGCAAGTTGCTATTGAAGAACAAACCTGGTCCGTAAATCCTTTTAGCTCCCTGCAGCACCATGTGATGCCTCCCTCTCACATGCAATTCCAACATGTTGTGAGTCAACCAAGGGCTCCTCATAGTTGAGCTGATGCTTCCATCACATTCTTTTTTTTTTTTTTTGTGCCAGGGATCGAACTTAGTGCTTCATGCTTGCTAGGCAAGCACTCTAACCACTGAGCTAAATCCCCAGCCCCTGCCATCACATTCTTGAGTCTCCAAAACTTAGCTAAATAAACTACTTGTCTTTATAAAATACCTAGCCTTATTTATTGTGTTATAGCAACCACAAACAGATAAAGACAGTGACCTTGAGGAAAGCAATTATAGCATAATACAGAGTAAGGGGAACCTAATAAGTAGACAGACAATGGTGAGAAAGAAATTGTTTAAAAACTTCTAAGAACCTCCTGAAGGAATTCTCCAATACAAGGTAGCTATAGAGCAGGTGGTATCAAGAGAGGATTTTTATGATGTTGATACACAGAATTGCATGCTAATAGGAATGGCTGAGTAGAAATGGAAATATTCATGATGATGCTGGTGAATGTGTGGAGAAATGCTAGACTAGCCAAGAATGGACGGGACCTATGTACAGACAGAGACACTGGTCTAGGTGGAAGCATGGAGGGGTGTGATAACAGAAGAGAAGATGGACTATAAGAGCACAGATAGTGGTAGGTGAGTGATGCATTAACAGGAAAGTGTGCAATTGCTTTTTCTCAGTGAAACAGAAGACTAAATCATCAACCGAGATTGATGATGAAAGAAGAAGTGCTAGAAGATGAAAGAGACAGGGGAAATCATGGAAGATATCTAAGAGAGAGGAAGAGAAAGTAGATTGATAAAATACAGTATGATGGCATTAGGAAACTAAATTAAAGCTACTGATAATTAAAGTGAGACAGTTACCATCGCAGGGTGTTTTCTTTAATTTTTCCAGCTATACTGAACTGTAGTGCTGCAGACACATAAAAGGACATTTTTTTTGACTGATGTAGTAATTTCATCAGAAAAATATCCTGAATAAAGGTAGAAACATGAAAGTTGATGAAGCACGGGAGGGAAGCAAGGGAATGATTAGAAGGTCTGAACACAGAATTTAAGGTAGATAAAGAAGAAATAAAAGATATTAAAAGAATACACACAATATAATATTAACTAGTTCTAAGTGGGGCTGAAGTTAAGGTAATAAAATTGTGACCCAGAGAAGTAGGTCAGTGACAGAAAGATGGTTGTTTGAAATTGAAATTATGGTCTTGCTGCTGTTAGAAAGAAACAAGTGAAGGAAATAAGTATGAAAGTAAGCTTGAGACTAGGAGAAGAAAAAAACATTAAAGAGAAGAGGTCAAGGAATTAAGGAGTCAAACTACAGGCAAATAGCTTCTATGGGTATTAAGAACACCAAGGATAATTTAAAAGTAATATTAGAGATAATAAACTGTAATTTAGGATTTAAAACTTCCAAAATGAAGGAAAAAAAATGTGTGGTATAAAGAGGAACACTCAGAAGAGTGATAGAAAATAAAAACACAGTGATGGTTAGGGAAGAAGAAGGGAAAATAAACTTGGGAGATTTCATAATTAAAAGGAAGGACACCAACTCCATCCCAAATTCATTCAGCTGTTCAGTCTGTTTTTAGGTTTTGGTGTTAGGTATGTTGTCCGTCACAGGTAAAATGGTAAGTATTTACACGCATTATCTCATCTTTGATTCATGAAATAACATTATGATATGAGGACTATTATCATCTGCATTTTACAGTTGAGCAAACTAAAATTATTTTCCCCCAATTATTCATCTGTTTTTTATTTTCTCTTCCATTACATTTCTTTCAATTCAAAGTAATGCCAATCCAAATTTCTTAAGTGAGAAAGGACTGCTTCTAGAATTGCGGTGGGAGAAACTCCACAGACCCAATCCCTAGTAAATTATAAACATGTTTAAAGAACTAAAAGAAACCTTTTGTAAAGAAGTAAAGGAAAGCACCATGACAATACTATATCCAGGAAAGAATGTCATAGAGAAGAAGAAATATTAACCACATGGAAATTTTGGAGTTGACCAGACAAGTGAAATGAAAAAAAAATACTTTACAGAGTCCCGTCAGTAGATTTGAACTGGCAAAAGAACCAGATAACTTGAAGATAATTTGATAAAAATTATGTAATTCAAACAATAGAGAGAAACAAGAGTGAAGGAAAATGAACACATAAATACACAAACATATGTGTAATGAATGTATAAAAAGGGGTGAATAAAGAAAGGAGCATAAAAACATTTGAAAAATATTTGCCGAATTTTTTTCCAAATTTAATACATACTTTTAATCTATACACTTAAGTTAGTCAGTGAATTTCAATCAGAAACAAAGGAACAGAAGAAAAGCGCTACAGAAAACGAAGCAACAAGATACGAATCCCCTACGATGAATATTATCACTATGTACATCTAAAATGTACCATTAAAATAAAATTTAAAAAAAACAGATATACACATGCCATTAAAAATGTTTTGAAAGACAAAGAGCAAAGTAACTATCACTGAAAACAACAAGAGAAAAAACTAGTCATGATGGGGGAAAAACCACACTAACAATAGATGTGTTAGTCAGCTTTGCCAATGTTGGCATCTACAAATTAAAAGAGGAAGTAGTTTATTTGCCTCATGTTCTTAGAGGATTCACTCCATGGTGGACTGGCACCAAGGGAGGAACATCAGGGCTGAAGGGCATATGGAGCAAAGCTGTTGAATTCATGGTGATCAGGAAGTAGAACAGATAAACAGCAACAGAGAAAGAGTCCAGTGATTGAGGTTACCCTAAATTGTTTTTCTTAACTTGCTTTTTAGATTGTGCATTGCTAGTGTATAGAAATAAAAGTAATTTACACATACATTAACTCAAACTCTAACAATATACACAGCTCATTTTATCATTTTAGTTGATTCCTTAATATTTTCTATGTAGAGGATCATGTCATTTGTAAAAAGGTTGATCCTACTTCTTCCTTTCTAATCTGGAGGCCTTTAACTTCATTCTCTTTCCTAATAGAGCTGGCTAGAAAATCCAGTACAATGTTGAATCAATGTGGTTAGAGGGGACATAATTTTTTTTGTTGCTGACCATAGGAGGAAACATTCAGTTTTTGACACTAAATATAATTTTAGTCTTTCACATATGCTTTTTATTAGATTGAGGAAGTTCCTATGATGGTTAAATTTAATTGTAAATTTGGTTGGCTTGGAAGATGCATACAGGGTTAGTAAAGCACACTTTGGATATGTCTGGGTGAGTTATGGAGGTGCAACCTTGCAGTCTGTACCTAATCGCTGGACTCTTTCTCTGTTTTGTATTGCTTCATTGTACTTTAACACCATATTAGTAGCTTAGAAAAATATCCATTCATTATCATATAGTTTCATAGATCAAAAGTCCAGCATGCTCTAGCCACAATTTTTTTTTTTTTTTGAGACAAGGTCTCACTATGTAGTCTAGACTGGCCTTGAACTCAGTATGTAGCCCAGAGCTGTCTCAAACTCATGGCAATTGTCCTACCTCAGTCTCCTGAGTTCTGAGAATACAGGGATGAGCCACCACACCTGGCAGTGTCCACATTTTCCCTTTGCAATGACACAGGACTGAAATCAGGTGTCAGTCGCTCTGATTCTTATGGAGTGATTAAAAAAAATCTAATTCCACAATTACATTTTTTAAAAATGTTCAGCTGTATATTTTTTCTCAGAAACAGAACTGCAACATGATTAAAATTCTCTAGCAATTCCTTAATATCATAATATATCATCCATAAACTGTTCAACATTTTCTCAATGCTTCATGCTTTAAAATCATGACATTTTTGTCAAATCAAGATTCAGAGTTCATACACTGTAATTGTTTGACACATATCTTCTACCTCTTTTGATCTATAAGCCTGTTTCATCCCTTACTCCCCCTGGCAATTTTTTGTAGAAGAAACCAAGTAATTTGCCTGAAGAATTTCCTAGAATCTGAGTTTTGCTCATTTTATCCCTATAGGGTTTTTAAAATATGTATTTCCCCTGTGTTTTCTGTACACTTGTGGGATTTAGAGACTTTTTCAAATTCAGACTTGATTTCCTTTTTCCTTCCTTCCTTCCTTCCTTCTTCTATCCTTTCCTCCTTCTTTTCTCTCTCTCCCTTTCTCTCATTACTTTGTAGATGCTTTGTAGATAGTGATTATATTTTTATCAAGAGGTACATATATGTTTGTTTCTCTTTTTATGGTGTTAACTGCCATCACAAATGATTTTCTAGATCTACTATTTCATTAAGTATTTTTCATTAACAGACATTTTAACTATGATAGCTTCATTTATTATCTAACAAATTCTGTAGCATCACTGGCAAGTTTACTCTATTTCTGCATTTCATTTTCTCCTCTCTATGCTTTTTTCCTATTATATTTTTTATAGTTGGTATATCTTTGCATACGTATAATTACACATCTTGGAGAAATGGTACACATACATATCGTGATCATTTTTATTCCCTCTCACCTTTCTCCCCTGTTCCTCAGATCTCCTTCCCATCTCTACAGAGTAAAACGCCTTGCAATTATAATACTGTCTTCTAGCTGGTTCTGATCTGAGGGCTGAAGACTGTCAAAATTCATTGCCACGTGGCCGTTTCATCTAACATCAACAATAGGATACCGAGTCATTCCTGAGCTTTGAATTTTCAACTTCCTCTTTGACAACCACCAAGAGAAAACTTTCAGCTTTCAAAGAGTTCACATGTTAAAGTGAACCCCACACAGGTAACTTCCTTAATGTCAGCATTGTTATATAATGCTAGTTTGTCACAGGAATAAAATTCATTTTATCCAGTCAGTCCTTGGGATTATTCAAGACACATACAAGTGGAAAGGAAGGTAGAAGATGTTAAAGGTCATCTCTCCCGTGGTCTTTCTAATGCTATTTGATGCATGATAAGCAGAAACTGGTAGTCATAAATATAAAGGGAAGCAGCATGCAGATTTCAGTTCTTATGGAATGGAGATAAGGCACGAGTTATGTTTTCTACATCTGAGATCCTTATTTGGGCCAGATGTTTGCCAGAAGCTATGAGTTGTTTTGAGGGTCTCTGTGAGCCAGGTGGAACCACACTGGTAAGAGAGATATACAGTGCAGGTCGTGTGTGGATGATTAACTCAGGGACTTAATTTACTTTAAGAGAAAGGATGATAATTATATCTAGTACGCCAGAAACACACTAACACTTCTTTTTATGAAGCTTACGCTTTAGTAAGAGATACGGATAATAAAGTAGATGCTAAAGAGACTATGCTGACAATATTGGAGCCAAAACAATCAATATGTGTAATTGTCCCAAGAACAAAAGAAATCACAGTGCATCAGATGAGTTGAAAATACCTTATTATAAGGACACTGGGAGAGCATGAAAGCATGAGCCAGGAGAACAGGGTAGGGAAGCAGGCAGGGAAAGCCTTCCAACCATACGTCCCCCAAGAAAACAAAGGGCCTGGCGGTCATGGGGAGTTCGACAGCTCCCTATGGAAAGACTTATCTGAGAATGTGATCAGATACATCAGTAGAGAGTCACAGACCAGGATGTTTACTGAAATATAATGTAAAAACCATCTGTTCCCCCACAATGGAAATAAACTCGGTGTCCATCCAAAAGCAATGAATACAAACAATTGATGGAGTTGGAAATCTTGAAAGCGATGACACACCCATTCCATATTCATTGGCATATAAGAACTCTTGTTAAGAAAAAGAACGTGGAGAGAGACAGAATGAATTTTGACAGTGGTTATCACTGAGTTGTAGGACTTTAGTTTTATTTTTTTTTCTTTACACTTCTGAGTGTTTGAATTTTTAAAAATTTTGATCCTTTTTGGTTTTTAAAATTTATATATGTATATATTTAAAGATCAGATTTAGAGGTACAGAAAAATTAACATTAAATATTGAAAATTCCAATATATCCTTCTTCTCTTACACATTTCTCTATATTAATATCTTGTACTGTTGTAGTACATTTGTTATGACTGATGAATCAATATTTATACATTACTATTAACCAAATGTAAGTTATTTACGTTCTTTGTGGAATATATTCTATGGTTTTATAAATGAATAATGCCATGTTTTCACCATTATAGTATCATATGGAATAATTTCACTGCCCTAAAAATTCAAAATAAAACTTGAAAGGCAAATAACTGTCACATAGGTAGACTATTTATACAAATAAAATAGACAATTTCTAGCACAACTTTCCTGGGCCTAGTCTCATCACTTATGCAGGGATATCTTTTTATTTTGTAAAGAAAAAAAGCCAACCATATATAAGTTGTTTCTCTATCAGTCTCGCTTCAATTCAATGGCTTTATATAAAACCCTTTATCCTTCCTTCTAAATTCTGCGGCTGTATCTGCCTGTGGACTATGGCTACTTGTGAGTTCAGGGAGCTTTCATCTCTTATGATAAGCAAATCAAGTAGAGTAAGAGGATAGCCAAAGAGTAGTGCCAAAGGTGGCTGCCCACCTTGACACTGGATGCCCACACAAATCAACACACTTTCTGTAAGTCTTAGAGAAGAATCAAAATCCAATAAAAGTATCATTTGTCGTGCAGTTACTTTAAGTGCATATCATTTAGATTCACCAGTGACGATTTCTTTTTTTTAAGACAGGATCTCGTTATGTAGTTCAGATTGGCTTTGAACTCACTGTGTAGCCCAGGCTAGCCTTGAACTCTTGGGGGTCTTCCTGCCTCAGCTTCCTGAGTGCTGGAATTATAAGCATGGGCCATCACACCCAGCTAGATAATTTTAGAAAAGGAGTGAATGGTTTCCACTGCTCATAGTTATACATCTTTTCTTTTGTTTTTGTTTGTGTGTGTGTGTGTGTGTGTCCCTTGCATTTGGATATAATTTTTATAATGTTATAATTTATAACTTTGTCTTTTTGAAAATTTTTATAATATTTATCAGAATTTTGCCTACTTTTTAGGAATATATTGAATTTTTCGATCTTCTCTTGATTGCCTGTGGTATTCAAATTGTGAACTAGAAGTAACTATCTTTAGTTTTGGCTTAATATCTTGGAATTTCCCTCTTTTTACACTGTACGTAATTTAGGATATTCAGGAAGAATAACTGAAATAATTGTGGAACTAATTTAATTAGGTGTTGGTATATGTTAGTGAACATTAAATGTAATAAAAATAAATATATAATAACAATAAATGCACATTATCAATTCAGACATATCATCTTAGTGAAATATATATGCTTTAGAAGTAAAATTTTCACTTTAAGAAGTGAAAAAATTGAGTACCATAATGTATTAAGGATGTAGTAACTTTTGTAAACTTACTGCACCTTCAAAGTATATTGCAACTCAAGGAGAGAATACAATAAAAGATAGGATCTAATTATTTAAAAATCACCCATGTAAATTATTATATCTGGCATAAGACTTTGTTACCTAAAACTATAAATTCTACTGATGTATCATGTAGCACTAGTAATATATTTGCTAGCAGAGCTTTTACCTAAAAGGAAATGCAGCCAGGTGTGGTGGCGCATGCCTGTAGTCCCAGCACTTTCGGGAGGCTGCTGCAGGAGGATCGCCATGCATTCAAGGCCAGCCTGGGCTACAATAGTGAGTTCAAGGCCAGCCTGGACTATACAGTGAGACCCTGTCTCAAAAAATAAAAAGTAAAAGGAAATGCAAGTAAATTCATTAGACTTTTATAAGAGAAAAGAGAAATTACAAGGAGGTAAAGAGATGCACTGTATTTATCAATGAATTGTCTTAAATATGAACTTTCGCAATATGCAAGCCTCTAATTTTTGAGGATATTGCCAGGTTTGTCTTGAACTAGAGAGCTCAAGAGCATCATTTACCTCAGCCTCCCACGTGGCTGGCACTGCTAGGCGTGCACTGATTCCTGGCTTTGAGTACTTATCATCCACCTACTCAGCTACTACAACTCTGAGTATCAGCTGGCGCTTAATAATTGAGCTTAGACTCCGCCCCTGAGGTATAGCCACCCACAGTCATCTGTCACTTAGCAATGAAATACGTACTGAGATGCTGCCTGTAGGTTATGTCATTGTGTGAACTTAGTAAGAGCTGCTTCCACAAAAGAAGGTCTGTATCAGTAAACTACATGGGACGATCACTGTTTAAATGGCCAATAAGTGCAAGCCCAATTGCTTATTGGACGAGAATGCAACTCGGACCCCTGACAGGATCTAAACGAACCTATTTATCTCTTCTCTGATATATTTAGATGTAGGTTTTTTTCCTTCTTTCTGAAATTTTCACTCCTGCAATGTCATAAGGGCACTGATGCATTTTTCTAGGAGGGAACATAGAGGCCAACATACATTCCTCCTTCTCATTCCTCTAGGCACCCTCCCATACAATTATGGAAAGTTTTCTTCCAGGCACCTCACTATCACTACTTGGCCCTGCCTTTGTATCCTGCCCAACTCCTCACTGGTCCTCATTTTACTCTGTGCATTCCCCTTTGTGCTATTTCCACACAGATAATCTCTCTGGCATCTTAAGGATATTTTGTTTCCTTCTATGGAGATGATTACGGTCTTTTCCTTTATACAAAAAGCTACTTGTAAATGACCATAACATGCTCTCACTCTAAGATTTTTGTAATCTCAATATGCCTGTCCAGTGGACCTGCTTGCCTTTTCCAAGCATTTTTGTTACATTCTGTACTGTCTACAGATTCTGGGTAGTTCATTTTCCTTTTCCACCATTTCTTCTGAAAAACAATCTCCTTAACTTTTCCAAGCTGAGTTGAACTTCTCACAAACACACATACAAGTGCTGTTCACACTGGTTTATAAATTCCTCTTCGTCATGAACTACGTGAGGAAAAGGACATGTCTGTTACACTCAAAGCTCCAGCTGCCATGGAGATTTTAGCATGTGGCAAGGATTTCACACTATTTCAAACAATGAAATACTTCCTATAGTCTTATTTAGAAGGTTATTTCACTATCATATTGACAAGTTTCATTCTATAGACAGTACTGAAGCATAGGAGGGATGTAATCGAATGTGTATCAGAGAGAAACCTGGGCAGGGTAATGAACTGACTAAAGAGGATATATTTGTTGAGGGTAGGCAAAATATCTAGAGATACAGTTACTAATTTACTAGTTTATTGGGTTGAAGAATGGGGATATAATTCATGGAATGTTTTATGTCAGGGCTAAATTACATTCTAAACACACAGTGCAAAAGAAAAAGAACTCTCTTAATTTGCTTCCTATCCATACATATCCCACCCCTTACTGCAATTCTGACAAAGACATTAGACAGGAAAGCACAATTACCGTTTACACTATTAATTTAAGAAATAAAGGGTTTAATTTTTTTTCCAAAAATATTCCTAAGAAGAACATGTTCAAATGGGAAGGAGAACAGGGGAGGGGAGAGGGGGAAAGGAACAGAGAGACAAGGAAAAAAAAGAATAGAAGAAAAAATGAAAACAAAGTTTTTGTAAATAAGGAGCGAAGGAGAGTAAAAGGGAGGAGATGGGAATGTGAAAAAAGCAGCATCAAGATACATCATGTACAGGTACAAATTCCCTATAATTAATGTTATTATTATGTATATTTAAAATGTACCATTAAAATAAAATTTAAAAAAAGAGAATGGGAGGGAAAAAATAAAAACAAAGCTTTTGTTAATAAGGATGGGAAGAAGGGTTGAAGGGAGGGGAGGGGAATAAAAAAAGAACAATTAAAATATAAGACATTGTATTAGTTACCTTTCTAACAACAATGGTTTGTAAGAGAGCAGATTTAATACAGGACATTTACAAGGTACAGCATTCACCCACAAGCCAAATGCAGGAGGAGTCCCGACCATCTATTTAGGCACTGGAGACCCTAAAGATCCAATCAAGACTGGGAGCCCACAACACTGTCCCAGGTACATCCCTGTCTGCACTAAAAGGCTAAAAAAAATCTATCCTGGAGCCAGAGTACAATACTCATAGTAGAGATGAAGACCAGAGCCCAAAAGCAAAGAGCAGCCAACCTCAATGATGGCAAGGCCCCGAGCTACTTTTGCAATAACAGCGGAGTTCCCTTCAGGAGAACCAGCCGAAACAGAGTTTCTCCTGGGAAATAGCTGGCCACTATCTTCTGCTCCTGTTCTCCTTTATGTTGTGTCAACAGCAATCATCAGGTTGATCCTCTATGCCCAGAACCACACCAACTCAGTCCAGCTGGGCGTTTCTGCTCAAATTGACTGTATCAGTCCACCACAGGGATATTATGTACAGGTACAAATTCCCTGTGATGAGTGTGATCATTATATATGGCAAATATATACTAATAAAAATAAATTAATTAATCTAAAAAAGAAAAAATATTAAGAGTATGGCATATTCTTCCCGTAGAAAATGCTTGGAAATACAGTAAGAATTGAGCTGAGTCAATAATAATTTTTCTCACTCACAATATCCAAATTACCTATTGGTACATACTTCAAAACTGCAAGTTTTTTTTTTTTTTTCCTGTGAAGTATCATCAAGCAAGCGGGAAGGGGACTAAGAGATGGAGGTGGGAGGGAAGGAGGCTGTAGAGGACACAGAAAGAATTAAGATAGATTATTTACTAACTCTGCACAATGAATGCAATAATTATATACTGCAAACATATACTGATAAAAAGTGTTATAAGTATCAAAGGGTGAGTGTATTTCAAGGGTGAGCGGCGAATCTGCTTTGCTCTATGAAGGGCTGTTTATGACAATCAATATCGTCGCTCATTTTTGATGATCTTTCGTGTCTTCTGTGCCTCACATTAAATGCATCAACATGTTTGATTTTTAATTTAGCCTTGTTAAAGTAATTTAGTTCAACCTTCACTGAGGAAATGGTGCTATTTGCAGTGACAGTGGATGTTATTCAGCTTCTCAGGGCAAATAGACTGTCAGTTTCATCGTCCAGTATTGAGTTAACGTAGTAAAGGAGCTGGTGAAGATGGAAAATGGTGCTCCCCATTGTACTGGGAGGAGCTTGCTGCTTTTTAATTTTTAATTAATCCCCTATTTTTTATTCTGCAAAGTTTCCGTTCTGCTCGTCTTAGGTTTGAAATCTGTCATTTTGGGTTCTACATCACCTGTCATAAATCATGTCAATCCACAGCCTATATGTAATCCAAATGCAGTGGTAATCCGCTTTTGCCAGTTTACTGTATAGCATCAGTAGCACTGTAACTGATTCCCTCACCTGTAGCTTCTAAGCAAACAAAGCCACCGAATAGACTACTACCCCATTAATCTTCAAAAAGCTACACATCCAATCATGAATCTCTAAATCTTGTTTCATCTTATGTGTTCAACAAATTACTGTCTGACATTCATTGCCTAACACTCATGTTTATTCATTATTTGTGTGTTTCAATATCACTCACAGTTATCCTCACCCTTTTACCTTTCTGCTCATCCTAACTCTTTACCCAGAATGCCCTCTCTACTCCTCCTATCTCCTCCCACTATCCTCAACAGAGGTCTCCTGGACCAAGTCCCCATTCTGACTTTACTGGTCATAGCATGCTGTTTGAAGCCCAGTGTTGGTTCTCCCCTACTGGTTGATCCTTGTGTCTATTTCCTTGAATTATTATTTACATCTTGACCCAATTAAAGACAAGAAATTTTTACTTGCTCCTCAGTTGTGTCCATTAGGCACTTGGGATTTACTAATTATATCTGTCATTAATTCCCATTAGCTAATGATGAACTAGTATATACAAAACTTTTCCCTATGCCATAAGAATCAATCTTTATTTTCAGGTAACTCAAAGAACAATGTTTTGTGCATGTCTGTGAGCTCATTGTTTTATAAAAATAATTTAAAAATTCAAATAATTTTGGGATCTCTAAGTATTGCTAAACTTTACAGAAGTTGTACATTATTATCTAATTACTTATTATCTGTTTACCACTCCTCTCCCAGCTAAAATATAAATTCTAGATCAGAAAATTTTTCTCTTTCATATCATTGTATCCTTAGCCTCTAGATTAGACTCCAGCATCTAGCAAATATTTAATAAATATCCACTGAATGAATGATGGTGTCCTTAGTACTTAGCAGAGTATGTGACACTTAGTAAACAATCAGAATTATTGGTTATAAAAAAGATACTAAGTTGCAAACATAATAGTAGCCTTTTAAGGCCAGCATTAGAAATCTGTGCAAATGTCTGAATGTTATTTTAAGAGATCATTTACCTTATAAAGTATGTAGTTAATATTTGACTCAAGACAACACTTCTTAGGTAACAAAGGTTCAAGCACTATTAGGATATTGAAGACACAGATTAGGATCCCAGAGGATGATGTTTCTCCCCATGATATTTATAAGATCAACTCTATCTGGACGGTGTTCAACGTAACCAGTTTGTTGAAAGAGAGGAAAAGTAAATACAATCTTAGGTGATAAATGCAGGATTTCAGAGAACAAGGAAGGACTTGTTATATAATTTGGGAAGCTGGGTAGAAATTTAAAATGCAGAGCTCCTTGTTCAAAAATGCAGGATACAGATCCATTAAAGCTACTGACATATAAAATGTATTCCTTTCCCTAAATTCTCTTACTTGACCTTTTCGTGGTACATTTCATTTGTTATTTAAGGTTTCACTTGGGAATACTTGCTGGGAATGTACAGACCATTGCAAGTGCCCAGGAAACTCAACTCCAACTCAGTATGCTCACACCCATCACTGCCAGGTGCCCTTCCTGCCAGCTACCTGGCATGTACTTGAATTGGAGGAATTGGTCTCCCTCTCCCACAAAAGATTGCTCACCTTTGCGCATCCCCTAACATGCAGTGGGCAGGTATCCCCCTAAGAGGTTGAAAATGCCATGGACTTGCAGGTTACTACACCCCCTGCCCAGGGGGTGATAGAGTCTCCATCTCTGAATTGGCATCCTGGATACTCCTGCCACCTTTTCCTGACCTGAAACACAGTGTGCACAGGCAGACCCCAACCCAGCCCACATTCCTGCCTACGTCAAAGGGGGAAACAAGGAAATGGGGATCTCAACCCTGTAGCTACCCCAGGCAGAGAGTATCAACACTCATGGAATGCAGGTAGAAAAGTGGGTAGTCCAGGGCACAGGACACCAAGAAGCAGCTGACAAGAATCCTTCCTGAGGAGGGGGATTGAATACGAGCCAGGTTCCAAATCCCTCCTATGTACTCCATTGTCCTATTTAATATATTTCAAAATATAAACTCAAGGATAAAATCCTCGAGAATTTCAGGACTAGAAGGCAGTGTTAACTGCAAGAGTAGCGCCCTTTTGAGTGTGTATGGTCCCATAAAACCAGCCTTAGAGCCCACAGCAAAGAAAACCAAGTCAACGAGGGAGTCCATCAGCCCGGTGGGCAGGATTCATTCTAGTGAAGAGAGTGGTCCACATCACAAACTGCATCCAACTAGAGCTGTCTAAGCTCTGTGTAAACCTATAAGGAGCTCTGCTGTGGTGTCTACCGCAGATGAATTTAGCATAGGATCTGTTATAAGCCCATGATTATGAAGGAAAAGGAAAAGTGGGTGGAAAGGTAACAAAGCATTTCATCCCAGGTTTTAAAATAAAAATAAGAAAATAGAAAGAGAGAGAATAACATAGGCAGAATCTTCACTGGGGAAGACAGTATTTATTTGTGTGAGAGCTTTCCAAGTTTCAAAAAGAGGTCATATTAAAATATTCAGATCCATATGATGACCACAACTAGACAATAACGTGATGTGAAGCTGCTGACAACATAGGAAATCTTTAAAATGGGGAGAAGTCCTTAACATTTGTTGAGTTCAGTCTGTGACCTGGGAATCTTAAAAACATATTTGGTTTTATGCATTTTGAGACAGAGCTGATCTTCATTTTTCAGGTAAAGAAGTAGAGTCAAATATCTATTCTAGGTGGTCTATGCACGCGGATAAGAAATGAGCTGGTATCTTGATTGGAATTGCATTAAATTTGTATAGTAGTTTAGGAAATATAGCCATTTTCACTATGTTGGTTCTTCCTACCCAGGTACATGGGATGTCTTTCCATTTTTTGATATCCTTTTCAATTTCCTTTTTTAGAGTGCTGTAATTTTCGATGTAAAGATCTTTTACTTCCTTTGTTAGATAGATTCCTAAGTATTTTATTTGTGTGCAATTGTGAAAGGTATATCTTTTGTTATTTCTTTTTCGGTGGGTGTATTGTTTGTGTATAGGAATGCTATTGACTTTTGAGTGTTGACTTTGTATCCAGCAACGCAACTGAATTTAGTTATTAAATCCAGCAGTTTTTTGGTGGAGGATAAACTAGAGTCATTCGTATGTAAATGGATGTTCCTTGAGAACATACTTTTAAGTGAAATAAATCAGACACTCGTGAGTACACATCGAATTGTTTCTCTGGTATGAGAAACCATAACTGTAAATAAGGACAAAGAGGTGTAATAGATATTATATACAAGGAAGATAATATACAAAGGAGAGGAGTACTAGAAAGAAAGAAGGGGAAAAGCAGAAAGGCAACAAAGGAAAGAAAAGGGAAAGGGAAAATATGGAAAATTATGAATAAACCTGCTGTAAATAGGGAGGGAGGGAACAGAGGGGAGGGGTGGGAAAGAGGGGGGAGAACCAAGATGCATCATGTACAGGTACAAAATAAATGTGATGAATGTGACCATTGTATGTAAAATGTACCAATGCATGCTCTTGGTTTAAAATAAAAAAAAGAAAAAGAAATGAACTGACTGGAGGAGGACAGCAGAGAAAATGTATTCTGCATTTAACTGACTTCCAACAACGAGCACATAAAATGCGCAGAGTCAGAAAAATACGTATAAAAAAGAGAAAATAAATTATAATAATGTATTTCTACTATGGAAGTTATGTTTATGAACAAACAAGAAGGTAATATTCAAACTCATTTATTAGACTCATGCTATTCATTGTTATTTGTTGCTTCCACAAATCTCTGAAGAGATTATTTTGGAATGAAAATAAATCTCTTTTAGACCATTATATTGTCCCTCATACAGCTATATATGCAGAATGAGAATTAAAGCTGAATATAGCATTTTTGCAAGTTTTTTTCTATTCATATATTTTAACTAGCATCCTAAAGAAATTTAAAATGC